>JAOEHY010052969.1:0-28181 GCA_025447955.1 Psilopsiagon aurifrons
ATTCTCCTTCCCATCCCTCCAGGAGCAGAGGGAAGAAAAAGGGGGAAGTGAGTGAACAAACTGTGTGGCTGATTTATAGCTTAAACCACGGCAATAGCTTTACGTAATCTGGAGTTTGGTAGTCTGTGGGGAGCTACTTCTGCTTTTTCATGCAGAGAATTTAATGACATAAATCTCATTTTTACAGAAAAAATAGCTCAGAATGGGTGGGATAACCCCCACATAAAATTTCACTATTGTGTTTCTCTTCACTTCTCCTTCCTTCTGCAATTAAATACATTTCCTTTTGGTTTAAATCTGATTTTCTGAAAAGCTGCTAAGCCCTAGAGACTCACGGTTTCTAATTTCAGAGTTTATTCTTTCCTTCAGGGCTAGCAATTATATTATGAAAGAGTGCAAGAAAGAAAGTAATTTTAATGACCTTATATATCAGAAAAATCAGGACTTCTTAGTCATTTATTATTCTGGCAATTTATTTTAAAATTAAGCATAAAGGTTCTTCATGGTATGAACTTTATGGAAATCTTCAGTAACTTCAGTGCTAAAATCACTATTTCACAGTGTCATGCGTTTCCCTACTTTCTGAACTCCATAAACTGCATATCCTCTAAGACAGATGTACTACACATTGATATATTTTTAATGTTATTGTTATAATGCAATCCCTTACAGTCAATTGCCTGAAGAGTTTCTAATTTGAAATAAGCTAAAAGAGAGGCGAACTCATTTGTATGCTGAAAGTATTTAGATCTGCCAAGTTTGTGGGTTGATATACTGACAAAATCATATTTAGATGGGTTAGGGTTTTTTTTTCAATTTTTAAGTGTTTTTTCCTAGTTTCCATCTACAATTCAGAAAGAAGTAAGAGCTGTTCTAAACACCTTTGTCAGTGACACAGACAGTGGGATTGAGTGTATCCTCAGCAAGTTTGCCAATGACACCAAGCTGTGTGGTTCGTTTGATACATTGGAGGGAAAGAATGCCATCCAAAGGGACTTTGACACACTTGTGAGGTGGGCTGATGCCAACCTAATGAAGTTTAACCATGCCAAGTGCAAGGGCCTACACTTGGGTCGGAGTAATCCCAGGTACAGCTACAGGTTGGGCAGAGAAGAGATTCAGAGCAGCCCTGTGGAGAAGGCCTTGGGGTGTTGGTTGACAAAAAAAAGAACATGAACCAGCAGTGTGCACTTGCAGCCCAGAAAACCAACTGCATTCTGGGCTGCATCAAAAGGAGTGTGACCAGCAGGTCAAGGGAGGTGATCCTGCCCCTCTACTCTGCTCTCGTGAGACTTCACTTGGAGTTCTGTGGGCAGTTCTGGGATCCTCAGCATAAAAAGGACATGCAACTGTTGGAACAAGTCCAGGGGAGGGCCACAAGGATGATCATAGGACTGAAGCACCTCCCATATAAAAATAGGCTGAGAAAGTTGGGGCTGTTCAGCATGGAGAAGAGAAGGCTGCATGAAGACCTCATAGGAGCCTTCCAGTATCTGAAGGGGGCCTATAGGAATGCTGGGGAGGGACTCTTCATTAGGGTCTGTCTTGAGAGGACAAGTGGTAATTTGTTAAAATTTAAATATGGGAAGTTTAGATTGGATGTGAGGAAGAAATTCTTTGCTGTGAGTGTGGTGAGGCACTGGAATGGGTTGCCCAAGGAAGTTGTGAATGCTTTGTTGCTGGCAGTGTTCAAGGCGAGGTTTGATCGAGCCTTTGGTGGCATGATTTAGTGTGAGGTGTCCCTGTCCATGGTAGGGGGCTGGAACTAGATGATCTTAAGATCCTTTCCAAACCTAGCTATTCTATGGTTGTATGATTCTACGATAATTAGTATTATTATTATGAAAAGCATTAGGAGAGGTTTCCAGACATATATTGGGATATAAAGGTCAGGCATGATAAGGCCTGTTGTGATAGGATGAGGGAACATTCAGGCTGGATTTGAAGAAAAAATTCCTTGTGATAAAGGTGATAAAATCCTAGTACAGGTTGCCCAGAGAGGTGGTGAACGTGCCATCCCTGGAGACATTAAAGCCCAGGCTGGATGTAGTTCTGGGCAATCTAATCTAATTGAAGATGTCCCCTCTCATTACAGGGAGGTTGGATTAGATGAGCTCTGAAGGTCACTTCCAACCTAAACTGTTCTATGATTCTGTAATTCTATAGGTTTTGACTAAGCAGAAGAATTCTTAAGATGAGTTAGTGGAATGAAGTTTCAACGTTATAAGGTCAGCTGCTGCTGATTGCCTCTTCTGAAGTAACATGCTATGCTTTCCTGAGAAGGAGACATTTCATTATAATACATTAGTTAGTAGTAGCCTGATTTTTGACTTTGTGATTTCAAATGTTAGGTAGAATTATACCCTTGTTTTAAGCAGTTCTTTGAGAACTAGCCTTGATATTTTGATCAGTTCACTAAGATTTTTTTTCTGTGACCACATTACTGAGAGTGGGCAATGACATTAAACAAAGTAACTAAAAGAGGATAGGCTTAGATTGGACATGAGTTTTTACAATGAGGGAGATGTGGCACTAGAACAGGTTTCCCAGAAAGGTTGTGGATACCCCATGGTTGGAAATGTTCAAGATCAGGTTGGGCAATGCTCTGAACAACCTGATCTAGCTGAAAATGTCCCTGTTCACTGAAGGTGGGTGGACTAGATGACCTCTAAAGGTCCTTTCCAACCTAAACTATTCTATGTCTCTCAGATTCTGAGTTAAAAAATTACATAGCCAGATGCCAAGTGGACATGTACTTGCAAAGCCATGAGCCATAAACCATTAGGCACCTGTGAAAAACATATCCATTACGTCGATCACCGACTTCACACTCCTTAGCATTTTGTTGTGCTTGCTAGCATTTACTGGCATCACTATTTCAATAATCAAATTAATTTGATATAATGCTTTTTTCCTAAAAACATATTTTTTTCTAAGGCAGGAGACTGTAGACTCCTTAGCAACTCTAAAAAGTCAGACATATCTGTTTCAGATTTTAGTCTATAGATAGTTTGATTCATGCACATGTAACAAAGTGAATGATCTTGCTATCATTATCATCTTCATAAATGTTCTTTCATGCTTAGTGAAAAGTGTTAGCTTTCTTAGACAACCACTTTTAGGTTCTCATTTACTTGATACTGTCATTAACTTTTATCCTGGAATTGTCAGATAAGCTGCTGCTTCTCTGCAAAACTGTCCTAATCATTGTCTTTGAAAAGGCAAACCCATTCTATTGCTACTTTTTTACCATACTCTGAATAACACAATTGTTAAAGTTTTCTGTTATGATGACATTAGCAACGGTTTCAACATTTCAAAATCATGGTTTGTGTTCATCTCTATTCCTATCATTGATGAAAGTAAGCTTCCAAAATTGAATACAACACACAGTTATACAAATACCGAACCAGCATTTCTGAACACTATATCCAAAGCTTAAAGAGCAAATTTAAGTATCTTGGCACTCTGTAACCAAAGCATTTAATATGAAAAATGGTAAGGAATAAGAATTGCTGTAGGAATGAGACAGCAGTTGAGGACTAACAGACTCTTGGGCTGCAAAACCTACCTGTAGGATTTTCTTGCAGCTTCACAAGAAAACCTGAGAGAATTTCTAACATAAAATATAAAATAGGAGTCTCTAGGATTCCACCTTTTACTTTTTTGCCTATAAACTTTCTTAATAGAAATTCAACATAAAAAGTCACAGTAAATGCAAGTAGATTCCATACCTTCAAGAATATATTCAAAATGTAAATAGTCAATAAATATAAACTGTACAAAGCTCCTGTAATTCTCAGTTTAAGTTACTTCCTAAATTAAATAATATGGTATAAATTATATATGTGTGTGTGAATTTATATGTATATATATGTAGGATGAAGGCTTCAGGTAAATGAGAACTACCATAAAGCTTTCTTTCATAGAAGAAAATGCACATGAATGTTGATTTGACTTGAGTCATGTCAAATAGTCAGGCATAAGATCATTACAACAAACTAAAATGGATTATTTTGATTAATATAAAAAAGATTGTTTTCAGTCTAAGATACTGAAATAAGTTTTGACATTTATGCATTTTTTTTTGTTTAATGAAAAATAAATTACATATTTTTCTTCCGATTGAAGATTAAAATAGATTTGGAAACATTAAAATCAGAATGAAGTGCAAAATTGTAGTAATTAAATTTCTACGTGAGATTTTTTTAGTCCTTACGTAATAAATTGTGTGAATAAAAAAATAATATTTCACTATATAATAATGCATTTTTCTCCTCCATTCTGTATACTGCGGGGAGTAACCAGCATCTGCTTTCCCCAGGTTCACTGAGTGATTTATGCAAATCACATCATGTTCACATGTTTGAAGAATAGAACAATATTTGTCCTTAAAATATTGCATATTTTATCGCAAAAACTAAGGTAATACAATTATTTCTGAAAGCAAAGAATGTACTTATATTAGCAATTGAAAGCAATCATTGTAACTTACAATAATTTTTTTATTCTGGTAATACAGATATTGGTTTATGCTGTTAACTTCAAGTATTCACATGCATAAAGTATAGGATCATAGAATAGCTAAGGTTGGAAAGGACCTTAAAATCATCTAGTTCCAACCCCCATGCCATGGTCAGGGATACCTCACACTAGACCATGCAACCCAAGGCTCGGTCAAACCTGGCCTTGAACACTGCCAGCAACGGAGCATTCACAACTTCCTTGGGCAACCCATTCCAGTGCATCACCACCTTCATGGTAAAGAACTTCCTCCTTATATCCAGTCTAAATTTCCCATTTAAGTTTTAGCCCATTACCCCTTGACCTATCACTACAGTCCCTAATAAAGAGTCCTTCCCCAGCATTCCTATAGGCCCCCTTCAGATACTGGAAGGTTGCTATGAGGTCTGCACGCATTCTTCTCTTCTCCATGCTGAACAGCACCACCATTCTCAGCTTGTCTTAACACAGGAGGTGCTGCAGCCCTCTGGTCATACTCGCGGCCCTCCTCTGGACTTGTTCCAACAGTTGCATGTCATTTTTATGTTGAGGACACCAGAACTGCACACAGTACTCCAAGTCTCATGAGAGCAGAGTAGAGGGGCAAGATCACCTCCCTTGACCTGCTGGTCACATTCCTTTTGATACAGTCCAGGATGCAGTTGGTTTTCTGGGCTGCAAGAGTACACTGCAGGCTCATGTTCATTTTTCCATCTACCAACAGCCCCAAGGACCCCCAGTCCTTCTCTGCAGGGCTGCTCTGAATCTCTTCTCTGCCCAACCTGTAGCTGTGCTTGGGATTACTCTGACCCAGGTGTAGGACCTTGCACTTGGCATGGTTAAACTTCATCATGTTGGCATCAGCCCACCTCACAAGGGTGTCAAGGTCCCTCTGGATGGCATTCTTTCCCTCCAGCATATCAACTGAACCACCCAGCTTGGTGTCATTGGCAAACTTCCTGAGGGCGCACTCAATCCCACTGTCCAAGTCACCAACAAAGATGTTGGACAAGACCAGTCCCAACATCAGTCCACACCATTCATTACTGGTCTTCAACTGGACATTGAGCCATTGACCACAACTCTTTGCATGCAGCCAGCTATCCAGTTCTTTATCCACTGAGAGGTCCCATGGACTTGTGAGCATTCAGGTTCTTAAGATGGCCTTGAACCAGATCCTCTCCTACAGTGGGCCTAAGGTCTTCATTCTCACAGTCCCTACGACTGACTTCCAAGACTTAGGTGCTATGGTCAAAGCACTTGCTAGTGAAGACTGAGGCAAAGAAGTCATTAAGTACCTTAGCCTTCTCCAAATCCAGGGTAGCCAGGTAGTCTCCTGATAGCTTCCAGAGAGGGCCCACGTTGTCCCTAGTCTGTCTTTTATTTGATCCTATAGGATCTCTTCCTTTTATCTTTCACATCCCTGGCCAAGTTGAATTCTAAATGGGCCTTAGCTTTCTTAATCTGGTCCCTAGCTTCCTGGAAAACATCCCTCCGTACTTGCCAGGCCACAAGTCCTTGCTGTCACCTTTTATAAGCCTCTTTTATCCCCTCAGATTTTCCTCAGCATCTCCTTATCCATCCATGGAGGTCTCCTGACCCACCTGCCACACCTCCTTCTAGTTGGGATGCAGCACTCTTGAGCTTGTAGCAGGTGATCCTTGGACATCAACCAAGAGTCTTGGACCCCCCTGCCCTTTGGGGATACATCCCATGGAACCTTACTAAGCAGGTCCCTGAAGAGACCAAAGTCTGTTCTCTGGAAGTCCAGGGCAGTGAGCTTGCTGCATACTCTTCCCATAATAATAACTTTATAAACAATATATGTAATCATTTAAAGTATATTTATTTCAATAAGCTGAAATAGAATTACATTATGTATGGAAGGAACAAATATTTATGACTTTCTTTCTATCTCCAGAACACATGATTTACTGTAGGTCATCATGAAGGAGGAAAGATGCTATTAAAGCATCTTACTGTTAAGAAAAAATTAGTTTATTACCTGGTAGGGTATCTAATTCTGTGTTATTAACTACTTTAGACCAACTTTTACAGCGCAGTGCCAGCATGAATGGTCCTAGATTTACTCAATGTATTGGTACTTAGATGGAGTTTAAGAAGGGCTCTTACTTTGGTCATTCTGTACCATTTTTTTTCCTTGGTTTATCTACCTTTCTAGAACAAACTGTAATATGCAGAGAAAAAAAAATCCAGTATCACAAAGAATGTCAAATTGTTCATTTATGTCCTTCTGTTGCTAAATCTGAAGTTATTCAGCTGGTTTAAGAGATTCTCTTAGGCTAACACACAGTGAAGGATTGCTCTCTGTTGAAAACCCACCATAAAAGAGACATCAAGGACAATCTATGCTGAGAAGGCAAGTAGATCTAGAATTGCTCATGGGAGAGTTTTATACATCAAGGCATTAAGGTTATTTGAAGAAAAAAGACATTGATTCAACTTGTCTGTTTAGCAATGAGAGTAGTAAGTCTAAGTGGTCTGATATAAAAGTATTTCTTCCGCACACAGTTAAACACCGTCTTAGTGATTAACACCTACTGCATTCAAACATGCCTAGTAGCAAACCTGATCCATTGTATAAAAGTAAGTTTTTGTGTTACAACAATTTTCTGTGAACAGCATGGATTATTCATGTATGTTTTTAATTTTCAGTTACTAATAAATCTTGAACTAGCTCTTTTCTTCTAACATAGGTAGACCAAGATAAATATCTGAACATCTTTAGAGCATTTCTTCTTCTTTTCCTTCTGTTAAATTAATTTACTAAGACCAAAACAGAGAAGAAAGACACATAAAATAACAAAGATATATTGCAAATTTTATTTCTCACAAACTCTTGTGACAGAAATAATGTGATTTAGTCCTTATAACTCATGCTGGGTTTTTGTTGTGGGTTTTGGAGGGTATTGTTTGCTTTTTAAAGTGGGAGTCAGCAGAAAAGTACTTGTAAACACTTAAGTAGTGAAGTTCTTAGGTCTAAGACCCTTAAATCTCAATGGATTACTGGTAGTGTTTCCAAATGGCAATCAAGATGCTGGAACTTCAATTACTTCTGCAAAACTGAGTAACTCAAAATCAGTGTACTTCTTTAAACTTTGCCTTAAATTTCTTCAACAAACCAATATGACATTCTTTTTTCAGGTACTTTTTTTTGCATCTGCATTTTGTCTGATGCTGTTTCATCAAGACTAGTTTGTTCTAGTCTTCTGGCACCTTTCAACATTATATAATCTGAAGAAACTTAAAATAACCTTCCTGAAAGAATGCTCAACTCCATCCATCATCACATAGCTTCCACATCTGTCTTTCTCTGCATCTTCCAATAGAATTCAAAACTGAACAAAAGCAAAAGTGGAAAAACCCTGAAACGGATATACACAATTAATTGTATATGCTATTAAAAAAAAAAAAAAAAAAAAAAAAAAAAGAAGAAATTTTCTTTCATGGCACTACAGGTTTGTTATAAATATTTTTTTCTATCAGAATGATTCCTACATATTTCATCTGCATATCCCGTATGTAAATAAAAAAAATGGTAAAGATTTCCGATTTCTGGTTTTTTTTACCTGTATATATGACACTACACAAGGTGTTTGAGCTGAACCTTATAATGAAATTATTAGAATTAATTTAAATATTTTCTTTCTGATTACGTATTTTTAAGTGGATCACACAAGAATAGAAACAGCTTTATTTTGTTGATGTTTTATGTGAACCAGTTGCAATTAACTTTGGAAGTAGGTGTACTGATGTGATAAGCACAATACATTGACAAATATTATAGGTCAGAACATGCTAAAACATAGCTTTACACACAAGAAACATCAGAAATCCTTCCTCACACCTTTGCAGGCAGGAAAACAAGAAAATAGTATTATATATGTGTCTTTTCAGTTTCCAGGGTAAAATGGTGGAGTTACATATTGAAGCGTTGTAAGAAAAGAGTTTAGATTTCTGGTGATACTGGGTGTTTAAAGTTGAGATGATTCTGCTTTACACTTCCAGATTTCATGAATAATGGAATTCCTGCTTATAGTTGGATAGCCACGAGTGAATTTGTTGGTTTAGAGTAACATTATTCATTTTCTAGCACTTGGCAACTCAAATATTTTATTCCTCTTTCTATCTTAACTATCATCTTAAGGTCAGTTTCTCTCTTGTATATATGACATTTGTTCTTGTGGTTACTTTCTTTCATTGATCAGAGAATACGGAACACAATTTTTCAGCATGATTAGAATAGTCAAATTGACATCATCTTCTCCCTCATATGCTTTCTTTGGACATGATCTTTTAAGAACTGTAGCCAATATACTGAGTTTTATGCTTTTTTTCTGACACTGAAAGGTTGAATGAAAGCTATCGCCCAACTTCTTAATTATTGATTTCATGATTTTCTTTCCTCTGGATTATTTCTCTTCTTTGTTCTCTGAAAATGCTTCTCATTGCCCTTAATAGTTTACTGTTACTTCCACCAAGTTAATTTCCTTTTTTCAAAATTTATCTAAAAGAATTTCAAAAATATTTCCATTCTGTGCTTGGGGAGGAAATCCAGAGGTTTTAGAATGACAGCTGAATGTCTTCCCATCCTTTCTGCCTACACTTCACAACACTGTTGTTATTGACTTCAAAAATAAAAACCTTACCAGAGCATGCTGCTAGCGAGCATGAACAGGACTCTTAAAGGACAGCCCTTGTTTCGGTTTAGAGGCTGTAGACCTGGCACTTATTCCTTTCAGTATGTCAAAAATTCTCTGTGTGTCTTTCCACTTCGTCTAGTCTTTTTTGTAGCAATCCAATCATAGGGATAGTTTTTTAAGATAATATAAATTGATCCTTTCAGTAGCTTGTCTGAATAACAACAGAAAATGATGATGAAGAACAGTTGTTGCTACTTTCTCTTCCATTTTCTGATATTTAAAAGTGGGAGAAGTAATCATTGAATTGTGTGGTCGTGAATATTTACTTTACAATAAAACCTTCTTTTGTGTTTGGAACATTAAGAATGGAGAAGGAGAGAAGTCAACTTTTACTAGGTCCACAATAATAGCAGAAGTTATTTAAAGAATTAGTGAGACATTCATTAAAATACAAATTCAAGGCACTTATTCTTTGAACTGCAATTTTCTGGAGCTTGCGTTGGACTTGGTTTTGTGCAGTTCTAGAGTTACTTATCCTCACCTGTCAAAATATCTTCTTTCTTCATATCAAAAATTTAAATAAGCGCAACATATTCTTGTGTTTAAAATGTAACATGCTCTTGACTGTTCTGCTGGGCTGTGATCAAATTATTCAGCATGTTGCATTATTGAATATATATTAATGGAGAGGTTTTCCTTGTCAGACTGAGATCTGATGATATAAGGAAAAGCCTTTTCATGCATCTTCACATTAGGTCTAAAATGCAACTGCACAGAAAGCAAATAAATGAAACAGTATTTACTTCTTCTGAAACTTAAACTGCAGGAAATCTAAAGTTTTTGAAATAAAATGTGAATGAAGATAAATATGACTCCAAGTTCATTATTTCTTTTATTACGGAATGCATAAAACCAAATAACGTTCAAATGTAGGCATGTTTTCATTATATGGAAAAATAAAAAATTAGCTGATGTGTTGTTCATCTGAATCTCAGGCTTTAACATTTCATTATCTTTTGCAAACCCATGAATACATTTCAAATTAAATATACTTTTCAACTTTTTTAAACTTTATGAAAATTGTTTACAAGACATAAATCATTTCAGCCACGTCTCTGATGGACTGTAGAAGAAGCTTGTAGTCAGAAATAGCCATTTGAAAAGAGATGTAATGGTAGCGTACAAGGCGATCTTTAGTGCCTTGGTTAGCTTTCTTTTTTTTTTTCTTATTTCTAAGAAAATTCAAGAAAGTGAGGATAGAACAATGGGAAAGGCAATGCTGGCAGAATAGTATAAAAATGCAAACATTAATTTCATTCAGATGAGGTTATTTGCATGCAAACTGATCAGCCTGCAAGCTTATCTCACTATTGTCCCAAGCCTGTGACTTGTCTCCTTTTATAGGTGTCGTTAAGTTTAATAAGATAACCTCCTTCATTGTATATTAATCATGTGTGATTACTACATGGTTTCTGCATGACGGTGAATTGTTAATATCTATTTATCTTGTTATGTTCTAACACAGTCTTAATTTTATCTACTTGAAATAAGATAAGTGGCAAGTCAGAGTCGAGGATTTTTTTTCAATTTCTTCTAAATCTTCTTCCTTCTTTGTCTGTGTATTTTTTTTTTTCAAACTGGATACTTAACTATTAGCTGTAGTTCTTTTCTGTTTTCAGCAATATTTAATTCATTTAAGTATTTTAAATGAAAAATATTCTTCCTTTCATAGAGATTATATATTGTTTTTACCGTCAATCATCTGCTCTTCTATTCATAAGATGCAGATATATTCATTTTTTACATTTCCGCATATCAAAGCCATCAGGTCTTGCACAAATTAGTATATGTGGATCCCTTGTAGATGACCCTTAAGCTCTGGAATTTGGAATCACTCACAGGCCAAACTGTACTGTGCAGAGACTCAAGGCCCAAAGGAAATCCAAGCTCTAACATCTTTCCTAACAGCTTTCATGCAGTCATGTCATGAGTAGTGAAAGAAAATAGCGTATAAAAATAGGAGAGTCATACAGAGCCCACATACAAGGTTTTCGTTCTCTCAGAACACTTTCCAGTCCTGTCCAGTTTACCAGAGAACAAAAGGGACAGGGAGAAGGTAGCAAGATATTAGCTCATTAGTAGTAATAAAAAACCAAACAAAAGGTATATTGAAAGTCCATGAGGCCATGACTTCCTCACTCTGTCAATGGTACAGGAATTTTCCTGTGAAATGATGTGCAGTCATTAAGGCAGAGTGTGTGCCAGTAGAAACAGAATGGTAAGAGTGTGTGCAGGTGCTGAAGGCATTTGTCCTCAAGTCCCAGGCAATGTTGAGCTTCATTGATTATTGGCAGTGGACAGGGAGAGAAGGGGTAGGAAATGGGCACAGATAATTTCATTTGTGGAAATGATCTGCCCAGAGCTCTGGATGAATCAGGAAGGAGAGGAGGCATCTGTCCCTATCTCTTGGTAAATAAAGGCAAGTGTCTCTTTGTTCTAGCTTTCTTTTGCAGATGACTGGTAAGGCTCTTTGTCAGGGCTGGTACAGTGTAAACATAGTTGTTTATTGAATCTCTGCAGTCAGAGTGAGCCCTCCGTGTTAAGGGCAACAATGCTTAAATAACTAGAGTCATTTAACCTTTCAGATATAATAAATCAACATCTTCAAAGGAAGGAAGAAGTTTTTCCTGCTGCACTTTGGACGCACCTGACTGTTGGATACCTATGGCTCAGAACTCTGTCTGGAGGTACTGACAATTATGGTAGAGAAGTTTAATGTTGTGTTCTCTTTTTTTTGTGTTAATGCATTTCCTTTGTTTTACATACCATGCAAATGCTGTCTGCTAGGAATTTCCAAGATAAACAGTTAATTTTTCTCACATTCTTAGCAGATGAGACAGTTTATCAAATGTGAGAGATGCACTTAATTGTTAGGTCATGTCTATTAATGCCTTAGATGCTGCCATTAACTATATTTTTAAAGGTCTGAAGTTCAAAAGTATACCAAGCTGATTTTTTATTATTTTTTTTTTTACTTATTTCTACTGAGGAAATCCAAATCTACATGATAATAAGGGAAACAAACCAAAATCATGGGTCTCTGTCATAATTTATGCAAGGAAGCAGGTTTATTGGGGTCAGATATAGAGTAGCAGATCTGTAGGCAGAATTTCAGATTTGCAGTGTTTATACATGGAGCAAGAGATATCTATTTATCTCAAGAGGATTAGATTGTCATCTTTTTTATTACCATTGAGATATTTTCTGTTGACAGTTTTCACTGGGAAAATGTCCCCTGGATGTTCTGAGGTAACTAGAAAAGAAGAATGGTTCTATGGTTTGAGTGATTTTCAGGGATGTGGCTTATGTGCTTTCAACTGTTCGTTTTCTTGCAATTTTTCTAAGTGAATTTGTATAGCTATCCTTGTGCATCAAGTCCGTTTGTAAGAAGGAATAATTATATGACGCTAAATACATAAAAAACCCAAACAAGTATCATAATGTTACATGCTGCATTTCTTATTGCCATAAAAATAGTTTTAAAAAACAGTCTACTACCTGTGAAACATATATTAAATGACAGATATTCTTCATCTGATTGTCCATAAGTAATAATTCACCTGTAGACATATACAATATGATTTAAAAGAAACAGAGCATTCTTTACTGATTTTCTTGTGATGTCTCTTGCTGCTTGTAATGGGTCTGGTTAGAAACACATTTTCAATTTTGCTAATAAACTTACACCTTAATAAGATATGAGTGAAATGGCGTTATAGACTGATAGAAATATATTTTTGTTAGATTTTTATTCAAATTGCACTGTTCTATCATGCTTGTTAATAACATAAGAAAATCTATTTCTAGAGTAAAATCTAATGCTAATTTTTATTCATAATATTTTTAATTCGTATTAAGCCAGACAATAAAAATATAAGTGAAAATTATTATACTAATGTGAATACTTTCTAAGGGGAGACATCATGATGGATTGAAACATAATGCCTACCTGAAATGCTAAAAATCACTAACATAAAGCGCAATTGTCTTATATAACAATTTTAATATATTCCCCTCAAGCTCATAATTAGTTGTGGTTATATCACCAAAGGGCACTCTAAGTCAGGTGTCAAGTAACATTTTTACAAAAAAATATTATAACTCTCTTAGCTGGTTTTGTCATTGTTCAGTTGATATTTCTTGTAAATTTCCCTCAGATACCAAATTCAAAGACTTTCTTGAACTTATTCTACATATACTGAAATACATCTTTTTCACATTTGTGAATGTATGTAAGTCTTTGGAGAATCATTCCCTTAGGTTTATTGAACTAAAAATAATTCATTAACATGAAGATACCTATTTTCCACAGTGGTTTTAAAGTGATACTTCCACTACTGTTAAAAATATGACAAATTTCTGAAGCTGATTTTTTAATCCCAGTCAATGTTTGTTCTGTCTGTTACTGTATGGGTTGCGTTTATTTTGAAACACTATTTTCCTGCCTTCAAAACCACACTGCATCCTTCCCCTACAGAGTAAGCCAATATCTTTTCTTTTAACCATGAAAAATAGCTTTTTCACTCATTACAGAATTATAATTTCACTTTTTTTTTTCTGTCATGTGAGTGAGGGTATTTTTCTAATTTGTGCCCCCTCTCCCAATCTTTATTATACGTCCCTGGACAGTCTTTAAAACAATTGCGTAAAATAATACTTAAGAATATGTTAATTCAAAATGCAAGATGGTAAGGTGCAAAAAATAAGGTTTCCATTTCTTCTGTTGAAATATTATTTCACAGCCTAATGAAAGCTGTGTTTGGTTTTTCATTTGGTTTAGGTCTCTTTAATATACTCGGTTTCCTTATTCTCATCCAATTACTCTCGTTATGCATTCAGACACTTATTCACTGTTAAATTATGCATATTTTACAGTTTATGATTTACTTATTATCAGGAGTACTTTTACCTATCAATCATTTGAAAATAATGATCTCACTTTTTTTAGTAAAAATATTCAGTTCAGAAACATTTTGTCCTCAGAATCAAGAAATATCACAGAAAACGGCTTCCTTTATCATTTTCAGATATTGCAATGCCCTTACCCAAGCATTTCTTTTCCTGACATTTCAGTCTTTCTTATAGATCAGAAACTTCAAGAAACACTCCAGGAAAACCTGTATAATCAGCCTAAAGTGGCTGTGGTTTCTTGAGTGGCCAAGTGGCTTAAGATGCAACTTGCTGTCAACAAAATGTCTTATGTGTTTGCTGACCTGCACCAATAGCTCAGCTGGTGGCCTGTGGCTACGAATAAGCTCTATATGCTAAGAGTGCATTCTTACATGTTCAAGAAATACAAAGTCCTTATATCGAGCAATAGGCATTCCTACAAGCTCTCTGAAAAGTTAATCTTTGAACCCAAAAGTAAGCTGGCAGGTAGGGTTAGAAGACACAGAAAAAGGACAGGGAGCTGCAACATGGAATATTTAAAGTATAAACTGTACTGGGAACTTGCCATGTGCTTTTGAAGCATTGCATAGCCATCACAGCCTCACAAGACACCTGGGATGTGGATCTTTTAGGTTAATGAATTCACACTGTTTTATAGGAGAGAAATGACTGAGGCATGAAATAGGACCAAGTTTCATGATAAATGATACTGTATTATCAGCAGTTATTGTTTTGACACTATCATTGAAGAAATCATCTATCTAAGAGTAAGAACAAAATGACAAAATATTGAACATAAATGCTCCTTCTGGAAGAACAGAAAATAAAAAAAGACATTTTATGAAGAGAAGTTGAAATGCAATATAATTTACAAAGAACATTAACAAATAACATGTTAAAAATCTCACAGACTGAAACATCAAAATAACAGTGGGTGCCAAAAATGTGGATGCATTAAAAGAAATTGCATTTAAAACAATTATAATTAATGAGATAATGAAAGAACAAACAAGGAATATAATTAATTAAGGAGGCACCTCTTTCACAAATATATGAAAGGAGCATCCAAATGGCAAATTAGAGCTGAGCTAAGGTCCCAAGCACCATCGGTGGAAGATACGAAAACTGTGGAAAGAGCAATGTTGTTGCAATACCTTGCTTCCTTTGACAAGTATTTGTAGCCACAATATCCCTGGAGCTTTAAGCTTTATGGCCCTCGGAACACTAACCCTAACCCTAATCTAAAGGTATTTTATAGCTTAGACTCATGGCCCAGCACCATTTGTGGGTGAGATGACACTGGTGTGAAAGGAGAAAAGCTCTTGCAGTGCCATGCTACACTTGGAAAGTCTTTTACAAGCCCTCTGTCTAAAGAACTCTGGGGTTTATGAATCTCTGAAAGGTGTGGAAAGAAGAAATGTCATTGCAGTGCCGGGCTCCATTTGGCATGCCATATGCAACATGAGTGTCTCTGGAGCTGTAGGGTTTATAACTGAACAATAACCCTAATCCTAATGGTAACGCTAACCCTCACCTGGACCCTAACCCGAACTATAAGTCTGACCCTTATCTGAGTGGTACCTTAGAGCAGAAATTAAAGGCCCAAGAAATCTGGCAGATCCAGGCAAAAAAAATGTGCAAAGATTAACAACGTAACATACCATTCCTATCTCATATTGTCTTCTGCAGCCTGAGGAACCCAGGAGATGTAGGCATTATGGATATCTGAACACTCTACAAAACCCTACAACCAAACCTTAATATAAAAGACACCTAGGAGCGAAAGTTATAGTCCCAAGAATTGGTCCACGTGAAAATGAGGGGAAGGAGCAAGGTTGTTGCAGTGCGCTGCTCACCATGGCATGCCTCATGCAGCCCAAGTGTCCCTGGAGCAATAGGCATTATGATTGTCGTAAACCCAACCCTAACTCTAACCCTAACGCTAATCTACAAGACACCTTAGAGCTGAGATTAAAGTGCCAAGAAGAATGGCTGCTACAGATGAAAGATTATAGGTATAAAGCTGCAATGATCTCCTTATAATGTTCATGGCTGTTGCAGTGTTGGAGCTGTACCTATTATGGGCATGTGAACACAATGCGTAACCCAACACATGAACCCTAATCAAAATAGCACCTGGCAGTTGATGCTAATGTCCAAAGGACAATGGTTGGCCCAGATGTAAAAGGCATGGAAAGGAGCAATGTTGTTGCAGTGCTGTGCTCCATTAGGCATGCCTAAACCTAACTCTAACCATAATCTAAATGGAATCTTAGAGCTGAGTTGAATATACCAGGCAGGAAGATTACTGCAGAAGAAAATGATGTGGAAAGATTCACAGCAGTACACTGCTGTTCTTTCCATGTCTGAGGCATCGTTGGAGGTGTAGCCATAATGGATCTCCAAACACTCTGCAAAAGGAAACACCCGAACACTCATCAGAATAATACCCGTCAGGTGATGCAAATGTCCCAAGAACGGTATCTGAAGAAGATGGCAAAGTTGAAGAAAAAAGCATTATGCTTGCAGAGCCGTGCTTGCCTTAGCATGTATTTTGCAGCACCAAAGTATCTGGAGATGTAGGCTTTATGACTGTCTGAACCTTAAACCTAACCCTAACCCTCACCCTAACCCTAACTCTAATCTAAATGGCATCTTGGATCTGAGATGATTTTCCCATGCAGAAAGTCTGGCTCTTTTGCGGCACAAGTGAGTCTGGAGATGTAGGTTTTAAGACTCTTTGAAGAATAACCCAAACCCTAACCATAACCCTAACTTTAACCCTAACCTTAATTATAATATAAAGGGAACCTTAGAGCCTAGTTGAATATCCCAGGCAGGAAGGTTGGTGCAGAGGAAAATGTTGCGGAAAGAATCACAGGAGTACAGTGCCATTCTTTCATACTAATCTCCATTTCTGTGCCAGCTTTGGAGTAGTACCTATAAAGGATGTCTGAACACTATTATCAAGGCAACACTAGAAACCTAAACATAATAGCACCTGGCAAGTGATACTAATGTCCCAAGAATTATGACTGCCTTGGATGATAAAGTTGAAGAAAGAAGCAATGATCTTGCAGTGCCATGCTCCCCTTGGCTTATGTGTTGTGGCACAAGGGTCTCTGGAGATGTAGACCTTATGACTATCTGAACCCTAACCCTATCCCTAATCCTAACCTGAACTCTTATCTATAGGCATTTTGGAGCTGAGTTAAAAATCCCAGGAAGAATGTCTGGATTAGGGGAAAATGTAATGGAAAAATTCACAGAAGTATACTGCCATTCTTTCCTGGTAGTATCCATTTCTGAGGCAGCGTTAGAGTTGTAGCTATAATGGATCTCTGGACACTGTGCGTAAGGCAACACCTGAAACTAAATCAGAATATCACCAGGCAAGGCTTGCTAATGTCCGAAGAACGATGACTGGCCCAGATGATAAAGTTGAAGAAAGAAGCAACATTCTTGCAGTGCCATGCTCCCCTTGGCATGTGTTTTACAGCATCAGTGTCTTTGGAGATGGAGGCTTTATGACTGTCTGAACCCTAACCCTAACCCTACACCTAACCATAACTCTAATCTAAATGGCATCTTGGAGCTGAGTTGAATATCTCTGGAAGGAAGGCTGGTACAGATGAAAAGGCTGTCAGAAGAGTCACAGAAAACACTGTCATTCTTTCCTTGTAATGTCCGTTTCAGAAGCAGCCTTGGAACTGTAGCTATAATAGATCTTGGCACGCTATGCATAACACAACACCCGAACCCTAATCAGACTAGCACCCTGCAGCAGATGCTAATGTCCCAAGAACAATATCTGGAGCAGATGGCAAAGTTAAGGAAAGAATCATTATAATCGCAGTGCCATGCTCAATTTGGCATGCCCTTTGCGGCATCAGTGTCTCTGGAGATGTAGGCTTTAAGACTGTCTGAACCCTAAACCTCACCCTAACCCTAACCCTAACCTAAACTCAATCCTAATCTGAAAGACTTTTCTAGCTAAGTTTTAAACCCCAATAGCCATTGCTGGCGCACATGAGAATTTGTGGAGTGAGCTGTGTTGTTGCAGTGCCTGTCTCAATTAGGCATGCGTTTTGCAGCCCCGCCATTCTGGAAATCTACACTTTATGACTGTCTGAACACTTACCATAAGAGTAACTGTAACCATGACCCTAACCCTAAACCAAACCCTAACCCTAAGAGAAATGACATCTTAGAGCTGAGTTTCAACTCCCAAGTAGAATGGCTGGTCCTCCTGAAAATATTTTGGAGCAACCAGTGTAGCTGCTGTGCCGTGCTCCGCTAGGCATGAATTTTGCAACCCAACTGTCCCAAGACCTGTAGGCTTGATGACTGACTGAACTCTAATCCTAACCCTTACCTTAATCTAAGTGGCACCTTGGAGCTTAGTTGAATATCCAAGGCAGGAAGGCTGGTGCAGAGGAAAATGTTGTGGAAAGATTCTCAGGAGTACAGTGCCATTCTTTCATACTAATCTCCATTTCTGTGCCACCTTTGGAGATGTACCTGTAAAAGATCTCCGAACACTATTATTAATTCAACACTAGAACCCTAATCAGACTAGAACCTGGCGAGTGATGCTAATGTCCCAGGACTGATGACTGTCCCAGATGATAAATTTGAAGAAAGCAGCAATGATCTTGCAGTGCCGTGCTCCCCTTGGCTTATGTGTTGTGGCACCAGGGTCTCTGGAGATGTAGGCTTTATGACTATCTGAACCCCAATCCTAACCCTTACGCTAACCCTAACCCTTACCCTAACCCTAAACCTAACCATAACTCTAACACTAACCATAACCCTAATCCTAACTCTAATCTAAATGGCATCTTGGATTGGAGTTTAATAAATCATTCAGGAAGGCTGGTGCAGAGGAAAATATTGTGGAAAGATTCACAGGAGTACACTGCTTTGGTTTTCTCACTCTAACCCCAACCCTACCTCTAATCTAAATGGCATCTTGGATCTGAGCTGATTTTCCCATGCAGAAAGTCTGGCTCAGAGGAAAAAGGTTGTGGAAAGATTCGCAGGAATGCAATGCCATTCTTTCCATGAAATTTCCGTGTCTAAGGCAGCGTTGGAGTTGTAGCCATAATGGATCTCTGAACACTCTGTATAAGGCAACACCCGAACACTAATCAGAGTAGTACCTGGCAGGTGATGCTAATGTCCCAAGCACGGTATCTGAAGAAGATGGCAAGTTGAAGAAGGAAGCATTATGCTTGCAGAGCCGTGCTTGCCTTAGCATGTATTTTGCAGCACCAAAGTATCTGGAGATGTAGGCTTTATGACTGCCTGAACCCTAACCCTAACCCTAACTGGAATCTAAGTTGCATCTTGGAGTGGCGTTTAATAAAACATGCAGGAAGGCTGGTGCAGATGAAAAGGCTGTGTAAAGATTCACAGGAGTATACTGCCATTCTTTTCTTGTAATGTGCATTTCAGACGCAGCCTTGGAACTGTAGCTATAATGGAACTCTGCACGCTATGCATAACGCAACACCCGAACCCTAATCAGACTAGCACCCTGCAGCAGATGCTAATGTCCCAAGAACAATATCTGGAGCAGATGGCAAAGTTAAGGAAAGAATCATTATAATCGCAGTGCCAGGCTCAACTTGGCATGCCTTTGCGGCATCAGTGTCTCTGGAGATGTAGGCTTTAAGACTGTCTGAACCCTAACCCTCATCCTAAGCCTAAACCTAAGTCTAACCCTTACCCTAACCCTAACCCTAACCCTAACCCAAATCTAAATGCCATCTAAGAGCTGAGTTTTATTCCCCAGGCAGTATGGCTTGTCCAGATGAAAATGTGGAAAAATTCACAGGAGTACACTGCCATTCCTTCTTTGTAATAAGCTTTGCTGAAGCAAATGTGGAACTGTAGCTATAATGGATCAGGTGGAACTGTAGCTCTAATAGATCTCTGAACACTATGCATACCCCAGCCCCTGACCCCTAAACATGATATCAAATGGCAGGTGATGCTAATGTCCCAAGAACAATGGCTGGCCCAGATAATATAGTTGAAGAAAGAAGCAATATTCTTGTAGTGCCGTACTCCCCTTCACATGTCTTTTTAAGTCCCATTGTCCCTGGAACTGTAGGTTTTATGTCTGTCTGAAACCTAATTGTAACCCTAACCCTAACCTTTATCCAAATGGTGCCTCTGAGCTGAGTTTACAGACCCAAGCACCATGGATTTTTCAGGTGAAAAAGGTGTAGGAACATCAATAGAGGTACACTGGCATGCTCTCCTTATATTGTGCTTAGCAGTCCTGATGTCCCTGCAGATGTTGACATTCTAGATCTCTGAAGAGTAACACTTTCCCTAATGAGAATGGCAGCTTGGATCTTAGTTTCAAGTCTCAATCCCCATGGGTGGCCCAGAAGAGAAATATGTGCAACAAGCAATATTGTTGCAGAGCATTGATTAGGCATGACTTTTGCAACTCAAGTGTCACTAGAAATGTAGGCTTGATGACTTTCTGAACCCTAACCTAAACCCTGACAGTAGTCTAAATGGCACCTTGGAGCTGAATTTAATGTCCCGAGTGCCATGGTTGGTCCAGACAAAGAAGGTGTGGAACAAACAATGCTGTTGCAGTGCCGTGCTCCATTAAGCATGATTTTTCAACCCAGGTGTCCCTGGAGCTATAGGCTTTATGACTGTCTGAACCCTAAACCTAGCCGTAACTCTAACCTTAACCCTAATATAATGGCATCTTGGAACTGAGTTTAATGCCCCAAGAAGAATGGCTGGTCCAGATGAAAAGCTGTGGAAAGATTAATAGCAGTACACTGCCATGTTCTCCTTGTAATGAACTTTCTTGCCCCAGTTTTGAAGCTCTAGCTATAATAGGTCTCTGAACACTATGCATAAGCCAACACCCTAACCCTTATAAATAGCACCTTGCAGCTGATGCTAACGTCCCAAGACCAATGGCTCACCCAAACGAGAGAGGCGCAGAAAGAAGTAAGCTTGTGGCAGGGCCATGCTCCCCTTGGAATGCCTTTTGCAGGCCCAGAGCTGTGGGCTGTATTACAGTCTAAACCCTAACCTTACCCTAATCTACATGGCCCCTTGGAGGTTAAACTTTCAAGTACAACAGCTGGTCCAGATAAAAAAGTTGTGGGACAAACAATGTTGCTGCAGTGCCATGCTCTGCTAGGCATGAATTTTGTAACCCAAGTGTCGCTGGAGCTGTAGGCTTTATGACTGTCTGAGCCCTTATCCTAAACAGAATGGCAGCTTGGAGCTAATCTGTATTTAGTCCTAATCACCATGGCTGCACCAGATGAGAAATGGGTGGAACAAGCACAAGTGCGGTTCTCCATTAGGCATGTTTTTTGCAACACGTTTGTCCCTGGAGATGTAAGCTTTATGTCTGTCTTAACCCTAAACGTAACCATAACCCCTAATCCTAACCCAAACCCTAACTCAATCCCTAATCTACATGGCACCTTGGAGGTGATTTTAAAGTCCCAAGAAGAATGGCTGTTCCAGATGAAAAAGTTTTGGAAGTATTAATCGTAGTACGCTGTCATACTCTCCTTGTAATGTTCTTTCTTCCCCAGTGTTGGATCTGTAGCTATTTTGGATATCTGAACACTAGGCATGACCCAACACCCTAAACCTAACCAGAATACCACTTGGCAGCTGATGCTAGTGTCTCAAGTACAATGTCTGGCCCAGATAATAAAGTTGAAGCAATATTCCTGCAGCACTGTGCTCACCTTGGCAAGAATTTTGCAGCCCCAGTGTTTCCAGAGCTGTAGGCTTTATGACCCTAGCCCTAATCCTAAACCTGATCTAAATTGCCGCTCTGATCTGAGTTTACATTCCCAGGAACAATGGCTGGTCCAGATGAAAAAGGCATGGAGCAAACAACGTTGTTGCAGTGCTGTGCTCCACTAGGCATGAATTTTGCAGCCTAAGCTTCCCTGGAGCTGTAGGCATTAAGACTGTCTGAACCGCGACCCTGACCCTAACCCTGAACCTATTCTGAATGGCACCTTGAAGCTGATTTTACAGTCCCAGGAACAATGGATGGTCCAGATGAAAAATGTGTGGAACAAACATAGATTAATAGTAGTACACTGTCATGCTCTCCTTGTAATTACCTTTCTAACCCTAATCAGAGTAGCACCTTGGGCCTGACGCTAATGTCCCAGGAACAATGACTGACCCAGTTGAGAATGGTGTTGAAAGAAGCAATGTCTGTGCAGTGCTGTGCTCCTCTAGGCATTACTACTGCAGATACAGTGTCTTTGGAGCTGTAGGATTTATAAGTTCTGAATCGTAACCCTACCCTAATCTTAATGGCAACTTTCAGCTGAGTTTAATGTCCCAAGCAGAATGCCTTGTCCAGATGAATTAGGTGCACAGAGCTTAATAGTGGTAAATTGCCATGCTTTCCTTATATTGTGTTTTGCAGCCCAAGCGTCCCCAGAGGCGTAGGCATTACAGATATCTGAACAATAACCCTTATCCTAGTCAGAATGGCACCTTGAATCTAAGTTTAAAGTTCCAGTCAGCATGAGTGGTTCAGGTAAAAAATGTGTGGAACAAGCAATGTCATTGCAGTGTCTTGCTCCCCTCATCATGCCCTTTGAAGCCCGACTGTTCCTGGACATCTGGTCTTTGTGACTATCTGAACCTTAACTCTAACCCTAACCCTCACCCTAATCTAAATGGCACCTTGGGGCTGACTTTAAATTCTCAGGCATAATGACTGGTCCAGACAAAAAGCTGTGGAAAGATTAATAGTAGTTCACTGCCAGGCTCTACTTGCAATGACCTTTCCTGTCCCAGTGTTGGAGCTGCAGCTATTATGGATCTCTGAACACTATGCATAGCCCAACACCTGAACCCTAATCAGAATAGCACCCAGCATCTGATGCCAATATCCCAAAATCATGGCTGGCCCAGATTAGAAAGGTGTAGAAAGAGGAAATGTTGTTGCAGTGCCATGCCCTCCTTGGCATGCTTTTTGCAGCCCCTGTGTCTCTGGAGATGTAGTATTTATAACACTCTGAACCCTGACCCTAACTCTAATCTAAATGGCACCATGGAGCTAGTTTAAAGTCTAAGTATCATAGGAGGTCCAGATGAAAAAGGTGTGGAAAGAAGCAATGTTATTGCAGGGTCATGCTCCCCTTGGAATGTCTTTTGCAGCCCCGGTATCTTTGGAGCTCTATGCTTTATGACACCTAAGAACTGAGGTCACATTCCCAAGAACCGTGACTGTCCAAGATGTGAAAGCTGTTATAAGTGCAATGATGTTGCAGTGCTATGCTCTCCTTGTCATGTCTTTTGCAGCCCTGGTATCTCTATATC
The DNA here is from genome assembly GCA_025447955.1 of Psilopsiagon aurifrons. Taxonomy (NCBI): domain Eukaryota; kingdom Metazoa; phylum Chordata; class Aves; order Psittaciformes; family Psittacidae; genus Psilopsiagon; species Psilopsiagon aurifrons. The sequence continues at coordinate 23,469 of JAOEHY010052969.1, forward strand.
TAACTACAATATCTCAATCTATATTCTACCTGTATAAACCATAACCCTAAATCTAGTCTAAATGGAACCTTGGTGCTATGTTTAAAGTCCCAATTAGAGTATAAGGTCCCGATGGGAAAGGTATGGAAAGGATAATGTAGTTGCAATGACAAGCTGCATTTTGCATGTGTTTTGCAGGCCCAGTGTCCCTGGAGATGTAGGCTTCATGGCTGTCTGTAGTCCAACCCTAACCCTCACCCTCACCCTCACGCTTGCCCTAACCCCAACCCCAACCCTAATCTAAATGTCATTTTGTATCTAAGTTTATAGTCCCAAGCACCATGGATGGTCCAGATGAAATAATGTGGAAAGATTAACAATAGTACACTACCACGTCCTCCTTATATTTTGCAGCCCCAGTGTCCCTGAAAATGTAGGCTTCATGACTGTCTGAACCCTAACCTTAACCCTAACTCTAATCCTAACCGCAACACTAAGCCTAACTTTTACCCTAACCATATCCCTAAACCTTATCTTAATGGTGCTTTGGCACTGAGTTTAATGTCCTAAGCACCATGACTGGCCTCAAGAAGAAAGTGGTGGAAAGATTAATCATGATATACTGCCATGCTGTCCTTGTAATATTTTTTCCTCTCCAATTTTGGAGCTGTAGGCATTAAGGATCTCTGCATAATAACCATAACTCTAGACCCTACACTTAACCTGAGTGGCACCTTGAAGCTGAGGCTAAGGTCCCAAGAACCATGGCTGGACCTGACGAGAACGATATGGAACAATTAATGAGTGTACACTGCCATGCTCTCCTTATAAATATTTTTTGCTGTTCTCATGTCCCTGAAGCTATAGGCTTTATAGGTCTCTCACTGTAACCCCAAACTTAAACTAAATGGCACCCTGGAGCTGAGGAATCTAAGGAACATAGCACGAGGGGTTGCCCAGATTTGAAAGATGAGGAAGGGGCAATGTTATTTCCATGCCATGCTCCACTTGACATTCCCTTTCCAGAGTCCAGTGTCCCTGAAGCTGAAGGCTTTATAGCTCTCTTTTCCCTAAGCGTAGCGCTTGTGCCAATCTGAGTGGCGTGTTTGAGCTGAGGATAAGTTTTCAAGCCCCATTGCTGGTCCAGATGAGATAGGTGTGGAATCTGCAGTGTTGTTGCAGTGCCATGTTCCCCTTGGCATGCCTTTGCAGCCCCAAAGTCCCTGGAGCTGTAGGCTTTATGACTGTCTGAACCTGAACCCTAAACCTCACCCCAATCGAGATAGTGTCTTGGACCTCAGGCTAATGTCCCAAGAACCCTGGGTAGGCCAGATAAGAAAGGTGTGGAAAGATAAATGGTGACACATTTTCATGACTTCTTTGAATGTCTTTTGCAGCCCCAGTGTCCCTCGAGCTGTAGGTTTTTTGGGTCTCTAAACCCTATCCTTAACCCTAATACGAACAGCATGTTGTCTGTTATCTCCAGCGTGTTATCTTGGGTGACTGAGATAAGTTTGGTGTGGAAGAAGCAATGTTTTTGCAGAGCCATGCTTTCCTTTGCATGCCCTTTGAAGCCCTACTCTCCCTGGAGCTGTAGACTTCATGGTTCTTGGCACTTATAATTTCTTTGAGTACTATTTAATACTAATTAATTTGAATGTACTTCCATAATGGTGTAGGTAATTTTAAAATTATATAAATCCACTAAAATGCTGCTGACACTTAGATGCTAATGTGTCACTATTTGTCAGAAATTATACCTCATCACTTACTAAATAGAAGTCAACTATGCACTTCTTAATATATCAAAGTATCGTAAGAATTCTGAGGCAATTTTTTTGAAATAACTAAAAAAATTATACATGAAAATCATCTAAGAAAGTTTGCAGAAGCTCTATGAAAACCTCTATAAAGCAACGTTATGAAATGCCAACAATGCAGTTCTGTAAAGCATGCAGTTAGAATGACAAAGTCCATATTATTTAATCTTTCGATTAAAGACCTTTCCTCTGTTATTCTCCCTCAGTGGAAGGGAGAGCATAGCAATGAGTAGGGCTAGAAAGCTCTTGATGTGAATTAGTAGAAGGAAGAGCAAACTTTTGGCAGAATCTGAGATCCTCCAAAACTTTATAGCATCCAGTAGAGAGATGCTTTCAGAACTAAGGAGCAGGTTGGATAGATTGAGCTCTTCTGTAGGCTGGATGACAGACTGGTTGAGAGCTTTTTTGTCATGATCAGGGTAGAGAAAAATAGCTAGTCCTTTGCCTGGAAAGGAATAATAACTTCCAGTGACAGAGAATAAGATTGACCAGGATGGACTAGCTTTGCAGCAGCTCTGCTGAAAAGGCCCTGGAGGTTCTGGCAGGCAGCAAGGGGAATATGTGCCAGCAGTATGCCCTGACATCAAAAAGGGACAGTGGAATCCTGGACTGACTTGAATACCCTGTTTTAATGAGGCTTCATTAGATTTTGAGATATTAAACTGTATCCATAGGGACATACAATTAAAAAAATTCAGGGCAAAGATATTGTAAGAGATTTTGGCTATGGAAATGGTATTAGGCTTAAAAGAACTTAGCATCAGGCCCTTAATAATCAGAAAAAAGTGCATATCCTGAGAACAGAAAACTGAGTACAGGTTTGTGTGCTTAAGCACACATGCACATAAGTACATACAGGGCAAATAATTCTGTAGCACATTACAGAATGATTGGTGTGTGCAAGTATATTATATTTACAACAATTCTGTTGAAGTATTTCAGCACAAATTCTGTTTCCACGATGAAATATTTAGTTAGAGTGATGGCACTTGTCATACATCATTGGGCTAGCAGCTATTAGTATTATATAATACATCATCAATGTGACAACTTTGAGAGGATATGTAATATATAACCAGAATAATCCCATTTAGACATCAATGTACGGTATTTACTGGTATTAATAATGTAGTGGCTTTAGTTTCATACAGCAAACAGATATAATTCTTATTCTAAAGAGCAGTGACATTCCTGTAAGTAGTGCCACAGCAGCTTTTACCATGCAGTGACTTTTGTGATAAGAAATGGCTCTCAGACTAGACTCTATGTATATTGATTACTGCCACTTACTGTACTATAGGAGTAAAAAAAACCCACCACCACAACAGCCCTTTATAAAATGAAACCAAATAAAACCTTAATGGAAACTGGTCAGTCAGTCCATCAGCAGAACAGCGCTGTGACACGGTATGAATTATTCTATAAGTAAAAATGATCAGTGAGGTCAAAATGGACAGCTTTGAAATATAAAAACACCTTGATGGCATGGAAAAAGACATACAAGATAGATGTTACATGTTCATTATTTAAACATGAAGTCATGAACATAAGAGTATCCAATATATACTCAAAGAAGTGAAAAAGAAACCACTTTAGGGAAAAGGTTGAAATTTTCCACTTAAAACTACATGTATCTTGTGGTATTGAAATTAAAACTGATTTTTTTTTTTCTTTACTTTAACCATAACCACTGAAGTTTACTTGCCTCAGTTATCACTGAAATTTAAATTTTAAAATGGTCTCTGTATTTGCTAGTTCAGCATTTCAACTATAGTGTCAAATCACTGTATCTGAGAATCTTTACTACTCAGGTTTGTCACTGAAAAGGAGCATCAGGCTTAGAAAATCATAGAATCCTAGAATATCTCAAGTTTGAAGGGACCCATAAGGATTATCAAGTCATCTTAGCAGGGCTAGCTAAAAACTAAATGTTAAAAAAAGACTAAGAATACAGCTAACATCAAAGCCTAAGAAAATAGCCTTTGACTCTTTCACTACAAATATATCCCAAAATACTTCCTATGTAGTGTTATTTTCCTCCTTAATCCATTATAAATTTCTCCTACCCACTGTCTGCACTGTATTTTCAATCTTGGTTTAAAACTTAACTCATACATGTAACTGTAAAAAATAGCAGATTCTAGAAACATTTACATGAGCAATTGCTGTGGTGGAATCCAATGGCAAGTCAAGACAATGTAAAACAAACTTGCAGTGGTTCAGCACATCTCCAAAGCATTTAGTCTACAGACCTCTCAGGGAGTCCTCTGACTCAAATAGCTTTTCCACCTTAATGCTGCTTCTACCTCCATGAGCTGTACTAAAAAACCCCACAAAAATAAAACCACCAAACATATTTTTTTACCACTGTCTTTCAAGATATATCTGAAGGTAGATTTCAGTTCCATCAGCTTTACCTGAAGATTTTCACTGATTTCAGTAGTTTTGTGTCATATTCCTTGGTTGGAGTGTAAAATTTTAAAACCAAAGAAATACTGAGCAGTAAATATAAATGTCCTCCTACCTAGTAAACAGGTTTCTTAGTGAAGATGGCTTCAGCATTTGTTCCTTAGTTTTGTATGTTCTTTGATTAGACAGGGAAGGCAGGTATTTTGTTATATACATGAACCCATTACTGAATGTTATGGCGAGTAATTCCTCCCTTGCCCAATAAACTGGTAGTTTTATCAAGAAACACATTGCACAATGCTCATGTTGCACACTATATTGACAATACAGTTTCCTAATGGTCAGCAATTTTCCATCTCTAATTTCACTGTCGCGGTTTAAGCCATAAATCAGCCACGCAGTTTGTTCACTCACTTCCCCCTTTTTCTTCTGCTCCTGGAGGGATGGGAAGGAGAATCAAAAGAATGCAACTCCCACAGGTTGAGATAAGAACACTTTAATAACT
>JAOEHY010052970.1:0-27700 GCA_025447955.1 Psilopsiagon aurifrons
CTGTCTCTGCTTCCTCCTGGCTTCCCCTCCTCCCTGGCAGAGCATGAAGCTCAGAAAGTCCTTGGCCAGACCAAACACCACTGAGCCATAACTAAAAACATTGGTGTTATCAGCGCTGCTCCCAGGCAGAAAGTCAGAAACACAGCACTGCACCAGCTGCCAAGAAGGAGAAAAATGACTGCTACTGCTGAACCCATGACAGAAAGACAGAGAAAGGAAATAGTTTCAGAACTATTTTCAGTGTTGAGAAAATGAACATTAGATTTCCTAAACTATTCTCGTAAATATCCCAGTGATTGTAATTTGATTGTTCATACTGACTGCTTTGCTGCAATTTTTAGGTGTGTAGAGATGCCTAATGCAGTCTTCACTTGCCATCTAGTGGCATATTTGTGAATTACCACGGTTACTTAAACGCAGCCGAGGGTTACGTCAATTTCTTTGGAAGAGGATTCCTGTTTGCCCCTTCATTATCCCACACAGCGAAAGCCAGCTCCTAGGCAGAGTGATTGTAGATGGTATGAACAGGTAATATGACTACTGACATTGGGGCAGACCAGAAAAAACATGAGACATGTCAATAGGTAAAACAGGGATACCAGACACAGCATTATATTTTGGAGTCATATTTTTAATTGAATTATTTTTAGTTAGTAATAATTTTTCATATTGTATAGAATATTCCTTTGCTTTCAGAGTAATGCCTTTGTCTTCATACAACTGCAAAAATACCAGTTTTGTTGTAAATTACTGCTACTTCTCCATCATAATACATGTGACAGCATTCAAATAAGGTAGTTTGCAAACAGGAAGACAAAGGGTACTTGCAAGAAATGTCCTGGAACTGCTTAATACCTACTGCAAATCTTCAGCAATGCATTTGAGTTTGCATATGATGAGCCAGGAACAATGTCATTTTTGCCCCAAATAAGATACTTTGTCTAAGGAGTGGAATAGAAATTCTTCTGTTGCAGGGAATCAGTCTTTTTATCATCTTTTCAAACTGAAACGTACATTTGTGTCCTGTGTTCTCACTTGTCCTGTCATAATTGTTCTCATGTCCCACTGTCTTATAATAACTTGTTCCCATGATTTGTGATATCTAGCTAATACAGTATGCCAAAGTACAAATTGACACAGAAACTCTAAACTTTGGAATTGTTCAAATAGAAATAAGGTAGTAAGCTTTCTAGCAAAAGCACTTTATCACACCGAGGCGAGGTGAATATAGATTTCAGTGGCAGTTAAAAAATGCAACTTCTATCATTACTGTTAACCAGAGTGATATACATACAATACGCCCATTATACTATATAAACGTAACTCACTCTGTAGCTTCTTGCTGTCCTTATTACACAAAATGGAAGATAACTGGTATATGGAGTACTAAAAATACTGTACTCAAGAGCTGAAATTATAAGGGAACGTTAGGCACTCTCCCAAGAATGGAAAGCCAGCATTTCTAACAAGGCCCAAAAGGCAGTCGTGTTGATGCACATATGGCTATGCCATGTTGCAACTCCTTTGAAAGAAAATAAATATTCATTAAATTGCAGCCCTGATATATGATTAGTTGAATGTAATTTAATATGCAGAACAAGTTGTTAAATTACAACAAGACACTTTTAAAACTGGAAACACCTAGCTTTTAAAGAGCTGGTAGCTTTAGATATTTAGTAATACAGATGTCTATTCAGTTGCTTAAAGGCACTATGTATTGTTGGAGCCCAGATGGATGTAGTGGCATATGTCCAGAGTCAGGTGATTTAGGGCTTCCTAATTGCAACTTCACATTAAAAAAAGTACAATTGTTCTGTTTTCAGGAGGGGATGTGAGCAGCAGGCTTCCCTATAACTTGGCCTCAGATAATTTATGTCTATCACAAAATTATTCATTTGTGTACAGACTGATTTTGTCTGGCTTCAAATCTGTGTTGCAGAAGTAGTATTTAAACGTGTACAGGGTTTGGATGTGCCTCTATAATGTGGTTCTGGCTGAAGATCTGTACTACAGACAAGATGTGCATGCTCATTAGGAGAGAAACCTTCTGAACTGTGCTAATCAGATATGTGGTAGCTTAACAGTGGCCCAGCTGGATGCAAGCAAGGTTTTGTAAGAAGAGGAAAAAAAACTCTATTCTCCTGAGCTGCAGCTGGATCTTACTAAATACATAGTGGTTTCTGCTTCTCGTTAACAGAATAGTATGTGAAAGAAACTAAATACACCTTGAAATATGAAACTGAACAATCAAATACCTTGGCAAAATGGGATATTAGAGAAGGGCAAAGGTATGTTTGATATATAGCTAAGGCATTTTTTTGGTGGGTTTTTTTTTTTTTTTTCTATTTCTGTTTTATCATTAAATGGAATTAAATGTTGCAAGGAAGCTTTGTACCTTAATTCTGCATCTCTGACTCTGAGCAAAATAATTTTCCTATGTCTGGCTTCACTGAATTCATTGTAGTCCAGAGTATTTATTGATTAGGATTTAATGCTTAGTGTAAATTTTTGGATCATCAGCTGCAAAGAGTTTAGAATAATGAACAAATGTGCTAGGCCCAAATCCAGCAGAAGCCTCACTGAATTAGAACATGAATCTGATATCTATGACTGTGTGTGCTGAAATCAGAATTACCCAGAACAAGCTCATGGTAACGTAAACTACCAAGCTACACTGTAAAGAAAAAGGAGACAGTATAGGGGCTGTTTGTTATTTCCCTTCTTTTCCACTTCAAAGACAATAAAACCAGTTACTATAAGAGGGATGAAAAAAAAATATAGGCATGTGCAGTGCTTCTATTTCTGACAGTATAGTAAGGTCCTGGATTCATACTGTTTTTGTACATGAGGTCCTTCAACTGACCTGCTGAATTAGAAACCATGCACCATCTAAAAATCCCATTATCTTTCACTCTATTCCTACTTTTTTACCTAAAGGAGGTTGGGATCATATTGCTACAAAATCTGTAAGCCCTCAATCTTCTCCTTAGAACACTTAGATTTCCATCTAAGCTCAAAACTCACTTCTTTATGCAGCTGTTACAGCTGCAAGGGACATGCATGCTTGGCATGTTGTCCTCACCGCACCTCCAGAATTACTCAGTGCACTGCAGTGCAGCGGGTTGGCAATCGTGTGCTAGCTGCTGTGCACTACCATAAAGAAGGGGCAGCAAGTGTCAACAATATTTCTCACACACACCAGAGATCATCCTGGGACTGTAAGGAATAGTGGAAAGCCAATTTAAGTGTCCTAAATCTACTCTGAAATGAAAATATTTTGGTAAAGATAGCAGGGAACACTTTAGTGACTGAAAATTGCAGGCACATTCTCATCCTTTTAGAATTTCAAGAGTCATAGATGCCTCATAGACCATAAATGGGGCAATCCTGATTTATGTCATTATGTCACTTTCTAATGAGCTCTCACTTCATTTGCTGGCATTTTTTTTTTTTTTGAATTTGCAGGCAGTGTCATCTCCCAGACTGACAGAGGCCTTGTTCAGAATTTAGAGCCCCATCTCTTGTTCAAGAGTTCAGGCCACTGGGGCAAAGGCTTGCATTTTTTTTTTTTATGTCATCTATCATGAAATGAAGTCATATTCTCCAAATAAGCTTTCAGCAAAGGTAGTATATAATCAGTCACAGATAAATTGTCACTAATGCCCATGTCATCTGCTTGAGAAGAGGGGTAAAAGGTAATTATACGTCATGCTAAACTTAGCAGTTGATCTTTTGTGGGAAAAAAAAAAGTAGAAAAGGGAGTATTTGGATTACCTTTTACTTTTTAAGCATGAAACATGCTGATATATTTAACAAGTGATCAATATTTCAAGGTTTTCCTTGGAGTTAACCATATTGGTCTCCATCCAAAGCTAACGACAGTAGTGCTGATTCAGTTCTAGTAATGGTAAGATAAGCTTGTCATATATATATAGAATCTTATTTAATTAAACACAGCAAAAGGAAACAAAAAAAATAACAAGACCAAAGCAATGTGTGAAAACGTGTAATGATAGCTCCTAATAATCAAGCCCACCAGATTCCTGAAATCTTTAAGCCAGAGGAAAAATGTTTGGAGGTAAGAGGTTAAAAAAGTGGAAAGTTTAAAGAAACAATTTGATATGGTTTTTGAGGTACCTTTTTTCAAATATTTATATGTAATGTGACAGTAGTGTAAAGCCAGGGCACATGCTTGACACAGTGTCTGAGTAATGACCCTGCCCTAAATAGATGTTTGAATACAGAGGTATTCAGTAGAAATTCTGTTTAATTCAGAGTCATATCTGAATTGTGCAACAAAGGTAGGTTTTTTCTGCTTTATGGTCGTTCACTTTTAAAGAGGCTTCTTCATTCAGTAGCCTCATTTTGACATTTATAGTCAATTTTCAGCAGGAACACCCCCACCACCACCCCAAAAATGGCCACCATTATTTTAAGCTTTTTTGAAAATCTGTCTACTTTTGATGCCTGAATGCAGTGCTCTATTCTGTCATTCTGCTCCATCCTATTCACAGAATAACCGTTCATTTCATAGCACTTTGATTTTTATTCAAATTCAAATGATTTAAGAAGTTCTTAGAAAAAGTAAAAATACAGAAAGTCATCTAGAATCTCTAATCCTAAAATATTCTCTCTTTCACTCCCGTGCTGCTGCTAGCTGTTGATACACACATCATGAAGTTCATTTCTTTTTCTTACTACTACACTGATGAAGAAAGTCAGAATATTGACACTTCATCCAAAAATCCTTCCCAAAATTATTCCATTTTTGAAATGGATCCATGAGCTTGGACGCTGGAGTGGCAATGAGAAACACAGAACTTACTGAAAGACCTTTGGAAAGCTCAAAGAATTTAGCCTTTCAGGTGTGATTTCCTGCCTGATCAGTCTGTAGATTGACTTTTATTTTCTCCAAAGTTCCTGAGTGGGCTTTGTAGATGAGCTGCTATAGGGTGATGATTTGTGAACTGCTAAAAATGCATGCAAACTTTCCCTTGGAAGGCTCATGTCAATGTATTTTTCAAAATGGAATAGTTTATGCAATCATAGACAGTCATATCTTAGCCTTTCTGTGTCTTTGTAATCTCTCTTCATCAGTATACCAGCATGTTGGTATAAAAACTGGTAGAATTTTGAGTATTCATTGGGTTGCAGATAAAAACCCGAGGACTTCTGTCATTATAACTGGCACTGTAGGATTAGGTACCAACTGTCTGCAGCTAAGCAGTCTGTAAATTCCAAATAAGGGCAATTTTCTTTTTGTATCATTTGTATCATGCTGGAAAAGGTACATTGGGTATTGCAAGAAAGAGCTGGAGCTGTTCAGCCTGGAAAAGTGAAGGCTCTGGAGAAACTTTTTTAAGGCTTTTCAGTACTTAAAGGGGGCCTATAAGAAAGACGGAAACAGAATTTTTAGCAGGGCCTGTTGCAATAAGACAAGGGGTAATGGTTTGAAACTTTAAAAATGTTGATTCATACTACCTTATACTAGATATAAGGAAGAAATCTTTTAAAATGAGGGTGGTGAAACACTGGCACTGATTGACCAGAGAGGTTGCAGATGCACCATCCCTAGAAGCATTCAAGGTTAGACGGGATGGGGCTCTGAGCAACCTTATCTAGTTGAAGATGTCTCTGCTCATTGCAGGGGTTTGGACTAGATGACATTTAAGGGACCCTTCTAGCCCAAATTGTTCTATTATTATGTATGATTCTATGATTTCCTGAACCCTATCAAAGTGAATGGTTGTAGGAGCATCAGATCACTACATAGACCAAGAACCCAGTAAGTCTTCCTACTTCTGAGGACAATTAACCTCTGCCAGTTCTTCCTATTTTCATTGTCATAATACTTCTTCAAATCTTAACCAAGGAAGAGGAAGAAAGATAAAAGAAAAAAGAAGAGAGTGAAGCTTTCCAAAAAGGTAAAGAACAGGAAAAGAAATGGAACCTGTCTGAACCAAATAGGGAGGGACAGCTGGGCAGGTGCCTACCCAAATGTCATGTATTAGAGGCATCAGTCAAGACCTTAATCTTCTATGAAGTTGTGTTAGTGTATCAACTCCCCTACCTTCAGTATCCCTACTTCTATGTACCCTGCATAATGGTTGGAGACTTTAGTGTTGCAAAGGTAAAGAAAGATGAGCCTTACAACAGTGATCTGAACAGATTTGTACAGAAAGTGGCCATAAAAAAAAGTAGGTACCCTTAACTTTGAGGTTATCATTAGATGTGTGTTGTCACCGGGGCTATGAAGGGAAAAATGAAGCCTTATTTATAGCTCAGTGTTAGCAAAGACTTAGAACACCCTGATCTGAAATGATGCAAAAACGTGGTCTGTTCTGTCAGCCGAACAGAAGAGCAGCCAAAATATGTTCCTCTTCAAGGACATCAATCAAATCCTCAAGCAGAGAAATCATCTTGGTAGTAGTATTCTGAGTATTGTATTAGTACAAGAAGCTAGAGCTTGTAGAGTTTCCAGAAGGAATAATTTCTTAAAAAACAGTTTCTTTTGGTTATCTTTCCTGTGAAGATGCCCAAATGCTGAATTTCAGTGCTGAAAGTAAACTGTTTCTTCCTTCTTTTATTCTTCTTTCTTCTCTCCCCCTTCCCCTTCAAAACAAGCACTGAACCTCACAAGCTTTGTTTCAAGAAATTAACAAGTTCAAACACAATAGTAATACTAATGATAAGTAAATAATTATCTGTGTTTGCTATTCTGGAAGGGTGAAGACTGTCATGTAAGTAAAACAATAGAACTTGTCTTAGACTGTTGAAATCAGTAGACAGATGACTATTGGTTTCACTGCTTTCCAGATGAGACCTCAGGCATAGTAATTACATACCATATCACTGACTGCCTTTTTTTTCCTGCTGCTAATTGTTACTTCTTGGTTAGCTGAATACTTAATAGAGAACAACAACAGTAAGTTGTTGTGTTATATTCATTTTTATTTTTTTCTTGGTCATTGTTCTTTAACTTTTGAGGGGAAAAAAAGACCCAGCTGCTGGCAGTGATATTTATAATGTTACATCTAAATGAGCAAGATCTTCTAGAATAGCTTCTGCATGGCACAAGAAATCATGTGTTCCATGTGCTGTAGGAGTCTAAAAAGGTATGAAAAACTGATATCATATCAATATAGGCTCACCAAATATGCTTTCTGAATATAATTGGCAGTCCTGGATTAAAGATTGGCCTTGATGATCTTTAAGGTCTTTTCCAACCTAGCTGATTCTGAGATTCTATAGTTCATGAAAGGAGTGTAGATGCAACAGAATTTTTCATTGCTAGCATGTGCTGTATTTCCACAAGAGGGCTCTATCAGCGTAGCTGAAGCGACGGCAAAGCTCTGCTCAGCTGCAAGAGAGCACCCTCATGTAACAGGGAGTCACATACAGAGCTGCGCACTGGGTTAGACTTAATGGATGTGGAAGCAGCAATTCACTTTCATCACTATAGTATAATTATCTCACGAAATCTAATCAATATCCGGTAAGAGACGGACTATCAGCAGTGCGAGCTGAAGAGTATCTTGCCTGTCTGGGCATCTATTCCCTTGCACTTCTGTCTTTGTTCCCTTCCCATTTCTGCTTGTTCTCAGCTAAGAGGAAGATGTTCTTGGATGCTATTTTTTGATTCCTTTTCTGAAAGCAAATTAAGCTCATTATATTAAATCCATTACCTGCAACAAATGTTAAAGATTGACAAATGCTCATGGTCAAGAAAAGTTAGGAATTACTGGATATTCCATTCAAAATTCCCCCTAAACCGAGTAATTGTACTCTGAATGGTTGATTCGGTTTTAATATTGAACTGCTTAAGCTAATTTAAACACACTTGTTAAGAATTTTTAATTTATATTCTAGTGTTATGGTGCAGAAATTATTTCAGGTTTGTTCCTTTTAAGGTTAGGGGGAGCGCTTCAGCGACTTCGTTGCTACTCTTCGGCTTTTGGGTGCAATCCTGAAACGTGGCCACAAGAGGTCAACAGTGATTCGTAATCGCCGATATCCCAGTATAAATACGTTACAATTGAATTACGTAGTCAGCCGAGAGTTTCTGGTTATTTCAGGGAAGTTCTTATGTTTGTGGAAATAATGATAAAATTGTTTAAAATCTCTTTTCTAAACATATTTGGTAGTTATATTGCTTCTTGGACATTTATTTGCTGTTTGCTTTTAAACAAGAATCAAGTTATCAAAAACTAAGCAAATTGTCTAGATCTGTGTGTTCTCCAAAATGACACAATTGTCTTTATTCATATAATAGTAAAACAGGCCTACATTCATTGTGTGAATTGGTTCGCACATCCAGAAAACCTGTTCATATACCCAGGCACTGCCCTTACCCTGTATTTTCCCCTTAATGCAGATCTGCAGATCCTCAGATGTGTTCTCTCGTGGTTTAGATTGTAGCTAAGCCCGTGTTCATGCTTCAGCAAACACAAACTGCATGTGTGGAGTGTATATTTTCTGCCATCTTTACTTGGCACCATCAGTACCACTTAGCCCTGGGGCTCTTTGCCGATGTGTGTAAATATATTTCATTGACGTGTTAAAGTGGCACGTTGATTTCTTTCTTAAAAATTGTATCAGCTGTGTAGGGCTAAGACTTACCAGCTGATCATCATGAGACAGCTTTTACTGTACCTATTTGTATTGACATAAAGGAAGTATGTATATATGCCCAGCATTTCCTTTATTGGCATCTAAACTTCAGTCATTCACTGCTTGTGGAATTGTAACTGCATTTTTTTCCTCACAACTTTTTTTTTTCTTTATCATTCTTTGTCTTATAATCAGCTTATCCTTTAAAAAATAGATTAAGACCTCAACAGTTGCTAGAAGTAACTGTTTTTTAAGAAGAAAAAGCTCACCATGGCCATTTGTGATGAAGGGAAGCAAAGGTCAGTGGCATTCAGCATTCTCATCTGTTCATCTAAAATGGGCTCCCACATGTTGCAGAGTGCATTCTCACTAGCAGCCCATGTTTCTCTGAATGATAACATACCTAACTTTTTAATGGACACCAGTTGCGTTTCATGCTCATTATAGTAGGATAGTAGAAGATGAAAAATTTATTGCAATACTTTCCACCTCAGTTGCACTGGCATGATATTAATTAATGTAATTAGTAGTTGCTGTTGCATATTTACTCATTTTCCGTGTGCAGGTAATACAGAAAGCTACTTTTAGGGTTTGGAAAGGTTTTCATGCACATTCTTTCAGATGCCTTGAATAGAGTTCAATTAAAGGAAGTCATTTCAAAGTATAATTGATAACTTTTAAGTAAATGTGGCCTTGTAACAGAATGCAGATGGCAAACCCACTATCCAGCCGACCCCTGGGTGCAATCGAGAAACAAGCAGGAGGTGCAATACATTCTATTAATTATTTTCACTGCTACAGTTGTTTGCCATACAATACAGGTCAACAGGGGTTAGCCTGAAGCTTCTCCTAATATATTAGTAAATAAATTTGAACAGATTTTAATTTGCTAATGGAAAGGTCTGAGCCAGTTGCAAATAAGAGTGGAGCTACTTTGTCTTGCTCATTACTATGCAACATGGCTGCTCTCAGCCATTCATACAAAATGTTACATTTCCATAAAGCACAATGTAATTTGTCACAGGGAAGGAAAAAACCCAACAACAATAACAAAAATCCCCTACTCTGTAAACTATATTAGATTAAAGATAAATGTGTATCATGGAGCAATCATTCTTATGGAGTCTGTCAGATAATTACATGTAGAACACCTGCCTCTGAAGGCTTGCCAAATAATCCAGCATGGTATCTTTGTAATACTTGCATGTTTTAGGGAGAAAAAAAAAGAAGTCTGTGCTATTTCCGAAGGGTATAAAAAAATCAGCCCTTTTTTACATGTCCTCTAATGATTTCTCACCCTATTTTGAAGTCTTGCTATGCCCCCATTCCAACTCCTCCAGCTTCCAGTGCTGTGCATTCACAGAAATGCAACACAGCACCAGCTGCGTGATTGCTTCTCACTCATAATGACAATATTTTCTACTCATAATGAAAGTCCCCAGAGGTGGGGTTTTTTTTCTGTAATTCTGCAAACATTTGTAAATATTCTCATTTACAGATGCAGAAACAGAAGCACACAGGTCTGTGTCTTTCCCAAGATCTAGATTGGTAGTAGCAAAACTGAGATGTTAAGTATCTAAGCCTAGTACCATTGTCGTAGTTTTCCTGTCTCCTCCTTTACATTGCTTAGGACAAGCCTGTTTCAAGCAGGGAGAATGACCACTCATTAAAAAATGGTAGCTGATTAAGAGGTATCAGCAGTATGCTGCTGACAGATGTTTTAGCCCAGCAATGCTACCTTGTTTAGTTTCACTGATTGTGCATCATAGTAATGGCACCTGTTTTGAATCTCAACATTTTTTACATTAGATCATTCATGTGCATCACTGGTTCAGTTACTTTAACATCTACCTCTTGAATGAATTTTAAAACTTAGGTTGGCCTGCTTGTCCAATTTGTTCTTTCTGTGTTAACAAGATAAGACTCTGTAAATGCTGGAGTGATTAGGCAAACTTCTGTCACTGATGTTAAGACAGGCTTCTAAAGTGGAGAAGGAAAATTTCTTGTCATAGTGTTTATGCAGGCTGACACTTGAGGGTTCATGCAAAGTCAGCTCACAAGTTGGCAGCTTGAAAGGTATATCCTCAAGTTGTGTTTACCATCTACCATTTTCTCCATGCTTAAAATCTTAGTTTTCATGGCTGTGGGATTGATTTTTTTTTTTTTTTTTTTGTGGGTGGGGGGTGAAGGGTTTCTGTGGTTTGGATTTGGTTTTGGTTTTGCTTTAATGGCTCCTGGTTTTAAATATTCCAGCTGTTTGTATTGCTCAGATGCATGAGGTGACAGGAAGGGCTGTTAATGTTTAAACCTTTGTCATTTTCACCTCTTCTTCTCTCTTTTGTGATGAAAGAAGTGGCACTCGATTTTAAAATGGACACAAATTAAGAAGCATCTAAGGATTAGCCCCTTAATTACAGTAATCCTGAAAGGATTATTCAGAGATTGCCCTTACTAAAGTTTTAAACTTAGCCATGCATTTTAAATCAGGAGCAGGCTGATCTGTGGGCCAGCAACAAAAGGCAGGGTTCGGGTTTGAGCATTCTTTGCATGAATATTTTTAGGTTGAGAAAACAGTCTACTTCAGACAACACAGCTACTGATGCATGTTCTGTTTGTTACTGATAAACTTTTTACTTCTTAATAATTCAATGTCTAATTGCCATAGAAATGCCCCAAAGAAGCAAACAGAAAGGCTGACAAGGTCAGTGGCATGAGTTTTAAAGGCAAATTCCTTTCTACCAATCCCATAGCTTTGAATATGAGAAATAGATAGAGTCCTCAGGGCTTTTTTGGTTATGTGGATTCCTACTATACAGATACTTGAATCACTGATTTCAGTAAACCAGAGATTAAAAAAAAGAGATCTCCCCAGCCTTCTAAATCACAGTGCAAACTTCACTGACTGCCCCTGCCTGGATAGTTACAGTAAGAAACATTTACAGGACTTCCATGAGCAATGTACTTTATGCATGCTAATTAATCAAGATTCCGGAGTGTGCGTTCTCATGTGTTTTCATATTCTGGCCTGAAATTGTAAACAGCTCTAATTTGACTGTTCCAGAGGGAGGGAAGGGAAGAAGTAAGGGAAGAAGGTAAGCTATCCTCTACCTTTTTCACAAAGTGCTATGTTATCATCAACATTTACCTTGACTCCTTCCAGAACTACTGTCAAATGGCTGAAAGGATAAGGCAAATGAAGAATGTATATACACAATTCCACCCACTTTGGCTCAAGGCATGAATAGCAAAATAATTAGCAGCAGTATTTAACTCTCCTGCTTTTTCTGCCCTATTTGTTCCAATCTATATCTTTTCTTCTGTCCAAATATTGTTCGTTACTCATTGTTTTCTAGTTACTTTCTTTTTCTTTTGTTACTTTTCATATGAAGCATTTTTTCACATTGAGAAATAAAATCGTTTTATCAAGGTGGTACCACAAAGTGTAACAGAATGTTCAAGGAGAGCAGAGGGAGCACCTCTTCTATGAGAAAAGACTGAGAGCCTAGGGGCTGTTCAGTCTGGTGAAGAGAAGGCTCTGGGGAGACTTTCTAGCAGCCTATCTGTACTTAAAGAGGACCTACAAGAAAGATGGGGACAGACTTTTGAGCAGGACCTTTTATGATAAACAAGGGCTAGCAGTTTTAATCTAAAACAGGATAGATTCAGACTAGATATAAGGAAGATATTTCTTACAATAAGAAACCTGGAACAGTTTACACGGAGAAGCAGTAGAAGCCCATCTCTGTAAATATTCAAGGTAAGGCTGGATGGGGTTCTGAGCAACCTGATCTAGTTGGAAATGTCCCTGCTCATGGCAGGAGGGGTGAGCTAGATGGTCCTTGATGATCCCTTCTAACTTGAACCATTCTGTAATTCTATGCAAACAACTCAGTCTGCATTGTCCTTCACAAAATGCTATTCCCAAGCAAAATGAGGGAACAGAGAATAATGGTCAATATACTCAAGTATTGAAACCAATTTTCCTATTCAGATTAATATTCTGACAGGATTTTGTTCATATGCAGACCTGACTTATGCCAGAGAATTTTTCTGCATTTGTTTCCATCCAGGAATGTCTTTGCCTCCAAAAGAAATTATACTGTCCCTTTGTAGTTGTTGAATACAGCTACAGTTATTATAGAGCAGCTTAACCTGAGGGCTGTCTATCTACAATTTTAATAACTTCATTGTACAGGAGCAGTTTATATTTTAGAGGACTTTCTATTTCCATATCTCTGCAGTATTTATGGGTAAACCAGTGCACAGAAAGACAGACGCCTTAAAGTTTCTAAAGTGTCATTGTCATATCTCAGTTCAATAAAAGTCATATGAAACTTAAACCCCAAAAAGTATTGCAGGGAGAAAAATTAATTTCAAAACTGTATTAAATATTAAGCTTATAAACTATTGTGCTCAAAAATGATCCTGAGAGCTGTATCTCCAATGGAAACAAATTGTAAGATCAGAACTTTTTAATCACTAAGCTTGTTAAATTCTGATCACTGTGTGCCTATGCATTTGTTCTGCTGCAATCTTGAATAGTTTTCTGCTGCTTTGATTATCTCCTTTGAAAGCTCACATGAAAAGGTTAGAAGCCAAGGGTAGTAATAAAAATTAGAAACAAAATCCACACAGCTGAAGCTCAAGAATTTGGGTTTGTAACTACCATAAACATTTTATTAGACAATGGAAGAAAACTTTTGCAGAGAATAGAAAGGATTAATTTGAATGTGTCTAATGGTAGACACAGCACATTGGAAACTCTTTCCTGCATTATTCCACAATAAATACATATTAAAATATAATGCTAACACACTGAAGCAATTTCTGTGACTGTATTAGAAGATACTTATATTTTTGCCTTGTATGTAAGGTTATATAAGATTTTATGCCTGGTAATAAAGGAATTACTTTTACTTATATTGCTCAAATCTTAAGGATGAAAGCACTTTCCTTGGTAATAAGCTTAAAGAAAGTTCTTTTGAAAATTAGTTACACATGTCAGCTACTTATTTAGGGTTAGATTTCAGTCATTGATACTTGAGACTAAGGAAGAATAATCCACACATCCACTAGGAAATCTACATTCTAGAAAGCATTTCCCTTACATGTTGCAGGATTTTAGAGGAAGTAAGCAATAGAACTGTTAAGACTTCTAATGCATTGTGATATGCATGTATAAAACAAGTGGCATATCTCTTTTCCTTATATAGTTGAAGAAAAATGCAATCATAACTCAACCTTACTTGCCTTCAAAATCATGATCATACCTCTTACTGCAAAAATACTTTGCTTCCTAATGTCAACACAAAAATATGTAAATCAAGTTAAAATGTACTTACTATGACTAGGTAAAAGAAATATTACTTGAAATGCAATATTTTTTGTCATTTTCTTGACTTTTATTGCAAGGAATAGCTGTTGTGGGGTGAATTTTTAAAGCAGTTAAAATTGCTCTTTTTTTTTAATTATTCAAGTAATTTTGTATAAAAGGACTTCTTGCACTAAAAAATTATTTATGGACGTGGTTTTGAGAGCTTTCCTTCACTAATGAATTTTCTTTGTTAGTAGTTGGTTTTGTCTGTCCTTCCTGTTTTACTTTAACACTAGAGTAGAAAAGAGAAGTAAATAGAAACACCTTTATAGGGTATAAAGGGAATAGTGTGGATCTAAGCTTTGGGGGAGCTTCTGAGGGTTCTGGAGATATTTGGGAAGCCCAATTACATTACTCATCCCAGCTTCTGACCTGATAAGGATGCTCACAGGCTCCTCAGATGCAGCATGACACCAATTTTCATAAAGGTGTTCAGAAGTGGAGTCAGCAGTGCTTTTCTTGCTGTATGGAATAGCATGAAGGGTCAGCAGTGATCTTAGGACTGGCTCAGTCTCTGTATCTGTTTAGAAGAACAAGTAATATTAGTAACAGCAGCTGTTTCTCCACAGCACAGTGTCCTACGATGTTAAACAGAGACTTTGGTTTAAGGCTTGTCTGTAAACAGTTGTTCCTTACCACCTACTGTAAATCTGTGCACATGTTGCAATAATTACTCTGAACAAGAGCAAGCAGTTCCAGTAGCAGTAGAAACATATACTTACATTTCCAGTGTGAAATGCATTGTGAAATCTTTGATGTGTGTTAAAAGATGGAAGTGATGTTGGGAAACGATGACTGATCTCTTCGTGGGGAAGAGTGTAGGGTCTTTTTTTGCTGTTTTTATCAATGACAGTTCAGAAATGTAGAACCTCAGAGAATTCCATCACTGTCTGAAGACAAAACAAGACTTCAAGAATAAGAAATGAAGTGACTGAATGCTTTTCTCTAGCCTTTTCCCTTTCACATGCACCCACACACACATCACATTTGACTTTAAGATTTATTTCTTGAGGAAAACAGGCTAAAATCAAGATAGCAGGAAGTGGATAAGATCAAGAATTTCCATTTTCCAAGCATCTAACCAAGTTTCTGTTATCAGGCAACCATTTTGAGACATCAGAATAAAATGCGAAGTTTAGTGGCTCTGTTAAATGTGTGTATTTTCTTGGGTATGGAACTGGTTTGGGACATGCAGACAGACTTTATTTCCCGCTTTGCTATACGACTCCTGGCAAACCACATCACCTAGATGTTAGTTTTCCATAGCCCATAGGCTCTTCACAGCAGAGTCTTTTCCCTAGTGTTTTATTGTGCAGCATTCATTGCAATAGGGTTTTGATTTTGGTAGGGGCATCTTTTAAAAAATCTATTGCAACATTAGCAATAACAAGAAATAAGATGGAATACATTGCTCCCTGGGACTAGAATAAGTTGTTACTACAAAATCACTGCATTCAAATATGCATGTCCTTTGCAAATTGACAGAATACAAATAACATTTTCCTTGCACTCCCTGACCTATTTTCTAATCTGCTTCTGCTTTCAGAAAAGACATAATAACTGTCTTATTTTTACTCACCTTTCTGACCTTGCTTCATCTGTGCTATTCCTTTTGTCCTCAATAAATCAGTGTTAGTATGGAGAATGACTCCTTAAAGAGGGGACACATCGTGCTGCATGTGTTGCCTTTTCATTCCAGGCTGCCTATGGGTGTTTGGGGCAGTGTGTGTACATTTCTTTATCGCCTTCTCTACTATAACAATTAATTGCTTTTTTTTTTTTGTCAGCTGACAACAGAAATGTCAATGTCAGTATTCATAGGATTTATATCCTTTGGTGCTTCTTTTAATTTTCACTTTAGCTGTTAATTGTCACCGGACTTCTCAACTTTCTGTGGGAATACCATTTACTGTGACAAACATTTCGCCATCTCCTGGCACTGTTCTAAACATTGTGTAACAGTTTCCTCTCATATTTATCCCATGATCCAGGAATGCCCGTGAAATGCCTAGGATATTAGAGAGTGAAAATGCCCTGAGATGGTTCCTAAGATGAGCATCCGTGGCAAGAGTTAGACTGTCTTCGTGTGATGGGAGGATGCACCTTTTTTGTTTCAGTATTCCTATCTTGACTATTAACTTTTGGAGAAAGACTGATATTTTCCTAGCTTTCTGTCCACCATTTTTCTTACTTTTTGTTTAATTGAAATTAATTAAATTAATTTAACTTCATCCTTTTTTAAATTCCAGAAGGTTACTAAAGATGCAGAAATTGGCTCCTTGCTTCTGTGCCAGAACAGAAGGGTGTGAGCAGGACAGAAAAGAATCTAGCTGATTTTTCATATGAATGTTAGTCTTGAAGTACTTCAAATATAGTGACTGCAGATAAGTTCCCATGGGGCTATCTGTTTAGTGAAAATAAGCAAAGACCTGGAATGATGACCCAGTGTGACTTCAGTGCAAAAGATGGAGGAGAACCAGTGTTAACATTTATTCTCCTCATCAGAGCTGGAGAAGGGGGACATATTTCAAAGCAATTTCAATGTGGATGACAGTTTTAAGGAATTAGCACTCATCTTTTGAAATCTTGGCCTTGTTTCTCTTAAAAGCGCATACAGGTTTGCCCCTGGTCAACTCTTCAGCAAGCATTTGAATGTTACCTCCAAAGTGGTGACTACAAACAAATTTCAAACCATGAGTTTATACATTAACACATAATCCCATGCAAAGTCCTACAGGTGGCAGCCAGATTTGAGCTGTATCAGCTAAGAGAGCAAGTAGACCTAATGTATGATTGTTGCTGTTTGAGTATGTAGGTACATGTATTACCTGTTGGAGATTAAAAACTCTGGAGAGCAATCCCAAAGGAGATTTCCAGTTTTCACAGGAGAGTTGATAAAAAGTGAAGAAATGTTACTGAAGTGACTTAATAGCTGCCTCATCAGATGTGATAACGTTTAGGTAAGGCACATTACTGCAGTTGACACTTGAAATTATTCCTATGAGCTATAATTCAGGGTTTTGGCACTGGTTTGCATTACTCTGTTCAGTCTTTATCAGACCTGACACTGCCCATGTTATCTTCAAGTAGAAAGTTGGTGGGACTAATGCGTAATCCATGAAAACTTTTCATGTCATTTCAGAAAGTAAGGCCATCAAAAAGTTCATGTTAAGTAGACTTCTCCATTCAACAATAAAGTCACATAAAGAATCAACTATTCATTCAATATAAACACTTAGAATGGGGCAAAAGTGCTACAGAAAAACATGTTTTGCTACAAACATCTTTAGCCACATTTTCATTTAATCTTTCACCCAAACCTTTATCATCAGTGCGAGTACTATTCAACTGTTACAGGAGATTGGCTCTTTGCTGATTATGTTTTTTTCAGCCTCTTTGCTGATGTCAAGAACACTAAGCTGCTATATCTCTCTATTGCACCTTGAAGGAGGTAAAAGACAATAAAAGCTTGAAGTCAGCCACTTCTGAAAAAAAACCACCAAGCATATACATTTAAAGACTCTCTTATTTTAAAATGGACTGTGCAATATTAGGCACCATATGTGCCTCAACTTAGCTCTCTATTTATTTACAGTGGCATTTTTATTTGACTTACCCATGTTAAATAAAGGGAAGATTTGACAAAAGTCTGGTGGCTCAGGGTTTCAGGGAGATTTTGTTTCTAGATTGGTAGTGGTTATCATCAGTGGGGAATAAAAACTGCATCAAAATAGAATGAAAAGAAATTTTCTGAAATGTCATTGTATGGATTCAGTCATCCAATGATCTAGTTACTGTGTGTGATTCTGGTAAAGCCAGTATTCCTACACAGAAACTAAGCTGTATTCCACCCTCTGCTCCCAAACAGCCCATAAAATAGGCAAAAGTCAGCTTGGGCATTTGAAGTGTTTTATTCAATAACAGTCCTTTCCTGTTGCTCCATTTTTCAAAGGGATACTGATACCTTTCCCCATGGTTATCATGACAGAAAGAAATGGAAGTTGAGCAAGCACTGTCATGCTCCAGATTTATAGCAGACTTAGAATGATTTGCTTGGTTTTGCTCAGCCATTCATGTTTCTTCAAAATAGTTTGACAGACACAAAAGAAGGCCCATCTCAGAGGCAAAAGTCGAGAAAAATGAGAGTCAACTGCCTAGAAATGGAATCATCAAAGCAATTGGGTGGACATCATCTTTAAAAACTATTTTTCCCATTACTCTCTTAAAAACAAAAAAGAGTTGGATGAAATCTAGTGTAATCCTTTAGCTGCCTTTCCTGTACGTATTACCTCAGCTCAGGCCCTAGGTCAGCAGTGTTTGAAAAATGCTCACTTGTTAGAGGCTGTGCTATGCCCTGTCTCAAAAAAAGCTGGTGTTCCCAGTTCAGTTTTTAATGGACAGGTGTTCACAGCACAAAACCCTCCATTACAATTGGCCCTAATTAGCACCTTTATCAGCAGCCTCCCCAGAGAGGCCAGAGAATGAACAGGCTTGGAAACTGAGCCACCAGCCTGGCTCATCTCTAGAGGTGAGCCCTCCAGGTCAAGGTTGAGGGGCAGTGTGAGGAAGCTTTGCTACTGCTGCCTGGGCTCTAGCTGTTCCATGAATAGAGGACTTCAGTCTCAGGACTGTCAATCTGGCACCTTTCAAAAGCACTAAATTCACTTAATTAACAGACAGGAAAAAATAGCCTTCCCTAGCAACTCTTGCATCAAATGGCACTTATGTTACCTTATATTCTGAGCACCTAACCCTATTAGCATTGCATTGTGTGTTTCTGTTGGAGTGCCTTTATGTACACACCAATCTTAACATACACACTAATGTATACTGGGTGATTTAGCAGCATTTTAAATTAAACTGACATTATCAATGTAGAATTTATGGCACTTTTTTATTATTATTTTCCATTATCTGTTACACTCTCTTAATTCCACAGAAGAGTGTTTTTTTTCCACATATTAATATTCCTTTTTACCATGCAATTAAATCACTTTCTCCTTTGAATTTCATGCTTACCCTGATCATTTTGTCTTTTTTCTTTCTTTTTTTTTTTCTCTTGGCACAAGGCAACACTTCGCATTGCTGTGTTCTCATGATAGGTCAGTCTATTGTCTATTAACTCTACAACACAGCAAAAAACCGTATGCCTAGTTTTCATTCCAGAGAGAAGTGGAATATGCTAATTTGCACAATAACATAATATAGAGATAGAAATTATCTAATTTTGCCCTTTCCTAAGTATCATTGTTCATAGTTGTGCAATCCTTAGAGATACAGGCTTAGCTTTGTGGCACAAAGGAATCTGCTTTTCACAAATGTGTTATAACAGCATTCTGTAGGTATGTGAAGTTTTCCTTGTAGAAAAATGATTTCTCAGAAGTCTCTTAATATAGTCTCCTAATACTGTTCTAAGTTCCTGTATTTATTTAAGTAGATGCTTCCCAATTATGTGTTTACTCAAGTTTGATTAGATGATTATGCTCTAAATTATCTATCAGTTGACCAAGCTATACCTATCAACTTTGATTTATCATCTCAGAATATCCTTTTGCATCTCCATTTTCCATAGCTCTCTGGATAATCAAGACTCTGCTAAAGAAACACCCAGAAAGAAAGCAGAGAGGTCTCTCAGCTCTCTGTGACTGAGTTGCTTTTTTTTATTCTATGTCTCTTTATCAAGATGAAAATCTTCAAAATGTGTTCTCAGCTCTGAAACTTTAAGCTGAAACCTAAACTGAATATACAAAGTAATTTTGTGAGGCTGTGTGGTCTTGACAGTAGCATTCTATGAGGTAAGATTCCTGTGCATATGAGTATCCATGTTTTCTCATCTAGTGTCTCTTTCTCTAGGTTATTTTGTCTTGGAAGCCCTGTGGATCAGGAGCTCTTTTGCTGTCTGTTTGCACACAGTCTGCTGGATGCCAGGGTCAGCTAGACCACAGCACTATACAGCCCAAATTAGCAAGCAAACCAGTATTCCAGATGAGCTGCAAAAGATTAGCTACCCACCTTTGTTTGTATGAGGAATCCAAGCTGGCTGCTCACAGATGCATTGTACCAAAACTTCAGTCATTCCTTTCTGAGCAATGGCAGCTGTAGGAGATTTTCCTTCAAGAAAGCAAGATTAACTTTCAGATATTTGTGATGTTATCCTAGAGATTACAAAGTAACACTTTCCTCGTGAAACTGCCTGCGATTGTAGCCAAAAAACAATTATTTTTTTTTGCATTAGTCCCTTTAATTGTTCTTTCTAAAAATACACTGGGACATGTGGCCATACTATTTAAAACACAAACCAGATTTCAATTGTTCATTCAAATTAGAGCACTGTCTTCATTCAGAAACAATAGAGAAACAAGGAAGAGCAATACAAATAGGAGAGAGATTAAACATGTAAAATGGCTAACAGCTGAGTGAAAACTTTCTACTCTAAAGACTGATTTTCAGCTAATATTTCCTGTCATTTCTGTTTCTGATATCGTGTTCTAATCCTGCATGAATTAAGCAACTGACACATGGCTAAAATCAATGGATTAACACTGCTGACCTAGACCCATCTGATACATTAATAACATAACTTTCCATATGTCTGCAAACAAATTTGCTGATTAGCTTTATTAATAAGGCTACAAGTGTTGTTCAGAGTGGTCGTGCCAAGTGACAGTAGGTTTTCATGCTCACTTTAGTGCTTGTATTGCAGCTAATAACCCAAAACACATATCTGACCAAATTCTGCCCTAGCACAGGCTCAGGGTGCTTTGCCTGACTATAATTGAATAAGAAGTGGCTATGTTGGAGGTTGGATGTTGGTACTCCCCAGAGACATTTTCCAACACCTATTGTTTCTACCTCACAGTACTTAATGCACATCAGGTATCTTGAGGTAAAATCACAAACAGTATAAATACAAAGATTTTACTGTGTAGTGAAAATAAACCTAAGTGTGCTACTGTTGACTCTTGATAAGTCAACTCCAGGGGTTGACTGGACCTAATCTGTGTCCTGTTCTTATTCTCTTTAATGAGCTATATTCCTTTTCTTTTTTTTTTTTTTTTTTTTCTTTTTCCAGAAAGATGATGTTACCTCCATAAATCTGGCATCAAACTTGAGTCTATTTTTAAAAAACGAGGAGCGGCACCAAATTATAGGAGTATACTGTCAACCTTACAACTCACTTCCTTCTCTGGGATTTTTACACAAGAAAGGCTACAATACTAACAGAACAAAATTCTTTGAATTATATGATAAGGTATTTGTTAGCGAATTTTAGTTACTGAATCTTTCCTGAGTTGATTCCAAGGCTTCACAGTTTTAGTTGGCATTTTGTCAGTGTTGTTCAGTAATAGGCAATCAAGAGTTCTTTTTGAAATTTGGTTTGCCTGCTCACTTACGTTCCAGTTTGTAGCCGATTATGTCACCAGTATGTCTTTTGTCAGAAGGCTGGGCGACTGCAGCATTTACATTTGCAAGAGAATGATCAATGAACTCTGAGTAGCATGCAACAGGTTTCCAGAACTCCCCATCATTGGTTCACCTTCAGGGGAGGCAGCCAGTCTACCTGTCTTCCCCATGAGTAGGAAGAAGTATGCATGCCCTGCAGCAAGGAGAAATTTCCTGCTGAGTCCCAGGCCTTTTTCCTTGCAGGCACAGCAGGATTCCTGTGTTAAGGTTACAGGCAGCACTTCAGCAGAAAGTAAAGCTCTCTCCTTCTAAGAATAGTAGTCTTTTTGCTCAGGGACTTTTCCTCTCATCCCTCATTCTTTCTGTTATTTACTATCTATGTTGTATTCAAAAGGCCATGGTCTAAATCTCCACTGTGCTATTCCCATTGCCCAAATTCTCCCTACTGGTTACTTAACCTTTTGCAGTTCTCAGCTTTCTACTCTCTTTCATTCATCCTAGCATATGGTAGCACTACGAGTTAAGAAAACAAAATACAGCGCTCGGTTGAAAGCACCACAACAGCAACTTTAAAACACAGTTAGTTCTAAAGTAGAGCAAAATTTGCTGATGATTTGATGGAGTGTTACTAAAAACCTGAAAATATGTAGCTAAGCAATGAATACAAAAAGCACTTTCATGAGATGTGTAGATGAATTTTAATGAACAAAACAAAGCAAACACCATGGTAGTGAAATTTTATGTCCAATATCTGAACCAAAAGTGTGTTGGTAGGAAAAATGGAGAATTACTTACTAGATAATTCAGGACACCTCACTGATTATCTAAGTGTCTGTAAACCCCAAGTTATATGTATGCTACAACTACATTAATATTATGCATCTTTTGTTTTAGGCTATTTTTAAAATTGTGTTTTCATAAGACTAATTGAGAGCAATCTGGACTCAACACAATCAATCATTTTAAGCATTTTAATTTTGTATACTATTTTTCTTTGGTAATTTTTAACTTGATCTGTGCTTGATAAAATTCTCAGATTCTAAAAGTTAAATCATGTAATAAATAACAACAATGCACAGTTATTCCTACACATGAATTTCATGAGATTGACATGATTTTAGCCAATTGATCTCTTGTATAAAATTGGTTATATGAGAAACAACTCTTCTAGCAATAAGCACAGGTCTGAGCATGGCAGGCCTTAAAATCTAATACTAGCTCACCATATACTTGGTAAAAACCAAGTTCATTGTTAAGTAGTTAACCTTACTGTACAAGGCACGACACAGTTTATCAGTACCAAAAGGTAGCTGATTTCTCTGTGCATTAGTCTCCCTTAATGTCAAAGACAGGCTTCCTTAAGAGTTTCTGTTGGTCCATTCATTACACCACTGCAACTTTCAGTAAATTAGGAATGAATTTTATAGCACAGGATATGTGCATGTTAAATCACATCTGTGTACTTCAACTTATGGGAAAAGGGGGTTCTGATTTATCTCCCATAGAAGGATTAGCAAAATTCAACAGACTTGCGCATGTTGCTTTCAAATGCAATTTTCTTTTTCTTAATAGCAGAGAAGTAATTTAATGCCTTTGAATTTTAAAACTCTGGAAAATATTATAACTTTTCTTTAAAGCAGGAAAGTCTATGAGTACCCAGTAAAAGATTTTGGAAAGGGTCTGATCAGCTGAAATTACATGCAACTGTGGTACTGTAGAAACCCAAGAAATGAGATTTTTATGCCTGCTGTGGGCTTCTCTTGGGCTGAAATTGGAAGCATTCTTTGACCAAATGAGCCCCCAAAGAAGAAATATGTACACAGTTCTGATAAAACAGCTTTTTTTTAAGTCAGATTTATAAATCTGAATCTACAACTGAAAACAAGGCCATGCTGTGGGAATGAGGGAGAATATTTAATAAAAAGACAGAAATAAGTTTCTGAAAATAAGAGATTGTTAAAGTTATGGTGAACATGTGCAAATTGCAAAATATCACCAAGTTTTCTCTGCTGCAAACTGATCTAAAGCAGCTTTCCTGTTTCCCCAGCAACCTTGAGCAATGCTAGCTTGTTTCTTTGGAAGTAAATTAAATGTGACTTTCAAGTAGTTCATTATTTCAGTAGCCACAATGCCTTTCGGAAGCAAGGACATCCGATAAATCATATTAGGATTTGCTGCACTTCTGAAGGGAGGCAGATAAAGGATTTTTGCAGAAATAGTTCCCAAATCTAGTGCATTCTTTAGAAATTACCAAAATTATATTTCTATTGATACAGGGGACAAAAAAAAAAAAAAAAAGAATAAACTGTATTTCCCATGTGTAAAGAAAGCTAAGTATTGCTTGGTGCTGCACTGAAAGCCAGCAGGTCCTGCTTCTCGTGCATACAGCTGGTGCAGGTGCGTATGGCCCTTAGGTACGGCTGTACTTGAGTTGTGTAGTTAAAAGCTCTACAAAAATGTTCAAACAGAATGCCTACACTCATCGCAGGTTGCGCAGTGTTTGGTCACTGGCATGCTGAGAAATACAGAGACTTTTCCATGACCCAGTCTGTACACATATCTCTATGTTGCACAAAAATGGTATAAGATTTCTGTACTAATTTGTGATTTGCTTCTGATGGCAGTGCTGGAAGAAAGGTGCGTGTGAAATGAGGTATACAGATGGAGCTACCACATGCAGTGCCTCTACAATAGGCGCTCTCCCAGTGACTTCCAAATGCAAACTCCAAAGCCTTTCAATTTGATTACCACATATTTTTTCATTTGGGCTTTGAGATTGATAAATGTTACCATAAAAAAAAATAAATAATACTTCTTGAAATCACCTTTGTTTAAACTACAACACACCTGAGAATCGGATTGAATCAAACTGCATCTTTTGAGGGTTATCAATGTGGAAAGATTTTCACATGCTAAAATATCTATCTCATTAGGGAAAAAAAGTTGAAATATCAAACTGCAGTAGCAGAGTAAAACTGTTTGCCCCGCAGACTGATCAGTTAGCTGCCAAGTTAGCTGGTCATCTATCAACTGCTGGGCTATGTGTTGCTTATTTATTAGTTCAGTGCAACAAATGAACCTGCACAAACATGATTTCTTCAGATTCACCTTTATGGTACCTGCTGCCAACAGACAAGTGTGTCTCCACTTAACATTTCATAATGAGGTTTGCCATTTCCCTCTTGAAAACCACTGAACTATGCTTAGTGTCTGTTAGAGCCATTTAGTTAGTAGGTGGGGTGAGAAGATACTGCCATGCTATCAGCTGATGCCTTACAAGCACACCCTGCTCAGTGATGCGCACATGTGTGATGCAGCTCTTTTCTGTGTTCACATTTCAGATCCAAGCATTGAAACTGAGTCCCAAAATTAGAAGAAAGTCCTGGGAAAAGAAAATGCGACTGCCTCCCCTTCAGCTTCTCTGGGTAGATGGCAGTTCTTCAGGTGGCCAGGCACTGCTGACTTCTCCCAGAGAAAATGCCTCCAGCCCTTGCTATCTTGCTATATAGCTGGTTGATAATGCATGTCTGTGCTTTGTTTCAGTTGCATATATTTAGAACAAAAGTACCAGGTGAAGATAAATCTCATTCTAACATGTGGTAACTAAAATAGCCATGTTATCAGACGCACTTAACTAATAAAGCTCAGTCAAGGGAAGCCCAAGAGAAGCAGGACTTCTCTCCAAATTACACTGTCAGTTAGGTGGCAGTGGATCTCCCTCCTCCCTTCTTCACTCAGAAGCTCCAAGGCTAGTGCTGTCCCCGAGTATGAATATTTTTTCATAGTGTTCTTATAAGTGATTGCTTGCTGCATCTTATAGTCTTATCTCAGCTTGTGCAGCCCCCTCATGAATATTCTGTACATATGGAAGAGTTTTCTATATCATTGCCCATTAACAAGGAGGATAATCATTCATTCAGTTATCAAGAAGTCAGTGAAGGCCTTTCCTTGAGCCCTTAGTGCAAAGAATCATGGGAGATCAAAGGAGGTTAAATGTGGCTGACATTATGATCATTGCTTTTTTTTCCTGTGTAATTACTGTATTATACTAAAGTTGATCTAAGATAAGGAAGAGGGGTTTTAAAGTCTTTTAGGGCTAAAAGACCATATTAGTAACTCTTTACCTTTTTTAGGCATGGGACAAAATGCATATTTCAAATGATACATATAAATGAGCATTTGTACAGCAAAACCACAGTAAGGTCATAAGTGTACATATAAATGACACATTATTACATAGCTCCTTTTAAGAAAAGTTAATCCAATACAAATGCAAAAGGGGAGAGGAACCTGTAATGATGCATCATTAGTAAAAACAGCAACACTGAATTTTAGGTTCAGGCTGAAAATTGGCTCTCTTAATCTCTGGAGAATGTCAACTTTTTAATAATGTGTCAATTATTTTTTTCAGGTTTTTTTTTAGCTGCTCCATCACAATTTAGTCATCCTTTGAAAAGCCAATGCAGTAAATACATTTGTATATATTAACAGAACTCTGCATTTACAAAAGCAACTCACCCTGTGCAAATGGTGTGAATGTAGGACAAAATTGTCTTCTTTATTGTTGTTTATTGCTGTTCTGGATGTTACCAACGCTGCAGCAGAGCAAGTGGAACTATCTGACTTAGGATTTTAACATGAAATTAAGTTTTCTCAGAATACCTTTGCTCGTTCCCAAAACAGGATAATAGTATCTAGTAGCAGAAGCATCACCGCTATAGCTTTTTCAGCAATAAACATGAGAAAAGACCATCCAAAAAGATGAGAAACACTATTTCTGGCACAAGGCAATCACCTATAGCCAAAGTGGTAAACATGTCTTGTTCTGCAACTTGAAGCTTTTAATTGCTGCCTCTAGGGTCTTTCTAAGTTACCCTACTTTTTATCTGCAGAAAAAGTTTCAGTCTTTTGGCTTTGATTTTTTTTTCTTTTTTTTTTTTTCTTTCTGGCTTTGATTTTTTTTTTTTTTTCTTGTAAATTACTATTTGGATATTAACATGGAACAATTTACTTACTATCACCAATTTTCAGAACTAGCTTTAACTTGGAGGCTCCATGCATAGCTAATAAGACAAAAGGTAACATTAACAACGCTATCAAGTAACCTTCATCTGCAGAAGTATTAGTGAAAGTCTTTTTTTCTAAAATAGGAAACATCAACTGTGTGCTATGAACTGCTGAAGTTTGAAGACTAGAAAAAAAAATACACTTGACACAATTCCTGGTTTTACCATAACTATGATAGTCACTTTCCCAACCAGTATTACTGTAATAACAAAAACTTCAGACATTCACCTGAACCTACAGGTCTCACAAGCACTCTGCCGTCATATACATGAAGCACAGAAGCTAGATCCTTTTCCTATCAGATTGCATCTTTCCTGCATTTCTTCCTTGTTTCAATTCCATGTTCAGGATTAAACTACAACTCCCATCAAGCAATGCAGTCTCTTTCCTGGCTAAGAGAAGGGTGCAGGACAGCAGTCAGAGCAGCAATTTTTGTTCAATTCATCTTCCATTAGAGATTGGAAGTCATCTCGCAAACCCTTTGGGGTTTAGAAATGTATTTTCCAAATTCATTTCTCATATTTGGGCAGCTACACAAGAACATCTATTAAATTAGGTGAGCTGGTCAAGAAACAAAATTATGTGTGTGGCTAATTAATTCTGCCTTAAGTGTTAATAATGATGACAGGCTGATATGTTTCATAGGAAGATGTGTGCAAGAAAGCATAATGTGGTAAAGGCCTTTGAAGTGTTAATAGTTGTTCAGTAGCTTTTCCTTGTGAAATATAGTTAGTCAAATACCTATTTGCCACACATTTAAAATTCGGCACAACTTTATACAGTCATTCAAAACTCCTGTTGCTAAGACAGTCCTGTTGCTAACACAGACATTTGGCCTGTTGGAAAAGTTTAGCTATCCTTGTTCTTGTAGCGTTATACCTCATAATAACCTCTGAAAATCAACGAAATAAATATTTGTGACTAATGTTCAGCCTAACAATTTATTGTGAATCCATTTAATTATTTCTGTTAGCCATTTCTGTATTATCAATCACCGTACTCACAGACTCACAGAATAGTTAGGGTTGGAAAGGACCTTAAGATCATCCAGTTCCAACCCCCCTGCCATGGCCAGGGACACCTTCCACTAAACCATGCCACCCAAGGCTCTGCCCAACCCGACCTTGAACAAAACCAGTGATGGAGCATTCACTACTTCCCTGGTCAACCCATTCCAGTGCCTCACCACCCTTACAGTAAGAATTTCTTCCTCATATCCAATCTAAACTTCCCCTGTTTAAGTTT
>JAOEHY010052971.1:0-36629 GCA_025447955.1 Psilopsiagon aurifrons
GCCACAAGTCAAAAACACAGTGCTGCACCAGCTACTGAGAAGGAGAAAAATGACTGCTACTGCTGAACCCATGACAGGTATCTTTACATTCAGAACAATAAAATGTAAGTGAAATCTAGGAGACCAGCCTGAGTGCAGTGCCCAACTTGGTCATCGCAATGAATTGGCAGCGTGTTCCTTAGATATATTTTGGGCTCCCGGGGTTGAGGTCTCCCCAGACATCTCCTTTGAAGGCCCTATCTCTAAGCAATATGGTCTGTGGTCAGTTGGTGCCATTTGAGCTTGGACTAAAGGTTGCTCCTTGGCATCATTTTTGTTAGCAGTATAAACAATATGCGCTTAGTTACTCATGAACATACAACATTGCACATACAAGAAATTCAGGCTTTCCCCTGCCCAGCCCTGCTAAGTATGTTGGGAATGGAAAGCCTTTATCAATGCCTTCATCAGTGGTCTTTCTTTACTGGGGGACATTTAGCATGTCACTGACCTCACATATGCTGTGCTGGCTAAAAGCCACCTAGTTGAACCATTTAGACCTTCCGCAGAGTAATATCCCCATGAAGCTGGTATCATCAGCAAGGAAACAGAGAACATTTAGTGGAGAATATATTTGTCCTTTAGTTGACATTTAAGCTGCTCACAAGAAGGAAATGCCTGTTTTATTTTATTTTTAAAAGATTTGTCTTTTTAAAGCAGTGATTGCCACAGTGTGGTAAACATTTTCCTAGTGTAGCTTGTGTTCTGAAGGTTATTATTACACTCTTTGAGACCCATTTATGGTGCTTTCTCTTGCTCAGGGTTGCTTTTTTCGTGGATGGTTTCATTGATGTCAGAATGAAATAAGGTGCAAGTGAGAGCTAACACAACACTATTTGGCTCTGGTCAGAAACTTTTGATTCTACAGATTCTGCTGTCTAAAACCAATGATACCTCTAAATCAACAAAAACAATAACAGCAAAAAAGGGAGCAAAACAGATTTGTTGCTTTGCTGAAGATAATACGGAACAAGTAGTAAACCCTGAAGGGGTGCTTCCCCTTTGACTGATTGATGGATAAAGAGAGAGCTTTCAGTCTTCATTAAAAAGAAAAAAAAAAAAACAAACCCAAAAGAAAATGTAAAAAGCCCCAGACAGTTTCAACTGAGTGGGTGAATACAGCTTGGTGTTAGATGTAAGCTGATACTAGAAATGTGTTTGGAAGGACAAACAGAAGGGCACATCTCTTCAAATAGAAAAATGAGCTAAAGTTGAGGGTTTTTTTTAAAACAATATTTTTAAAACAGAATCTAGAGGTGCATTAAAAATATGTGTGTAGTTTGAGCTCATCTGAATTCCATTCTTATATAGCTCTTAAAATATATTTTATTCTAGATACGTATCTTTTGGACAGGAATTCTGTTCGCAGCATATTTTTCTTTAAAGGGTTTTGCATTTCTGCATAAAAAGCTTATTAATTATTTGTAACTCCTTGTCATCATATTACGATAATAGAGGCCTGGTTAAGGATGATAACTACCACATCCCTATTTTGGGTCATATAGATAATATATATATGTATATATACATATATACATACACGATTCCTGGTGCAATATTACCCAAAGCATCTCCTTTCTCCCTGTACACAGGACCAAAAGTGCAGGCACATCATTTATTGATAAGACAAAAAGAATGTAATGAAATTATCAATGTTCTTGAATTAATTATGAACATGATTAAGAAAGCTAAAATCTCAGGAGCCAGGATCTCATTACCCATTCAGTCTTAGGGATTGCTTTCATTCAGCAAGGCAAAAAGGCTTTGAGCAGTCCCACAATTGCCTTAGTCTCATTTATTTGTGGTAGTATTAAGGTTTATTTGTTTTCTGGTTTGCACTTCTTCTGAAATGATTTCTCTTAGTTTATTCGTTTAACAAAATGTTCCTTCCTGTGCCACAGAAGAAAGTGCCTATAAGGCCTACATAGGTTCTTCAGTCTGCAAACCTCCCTTTGAGAACATTTCTTTCAACTCACATTGCTGGAGCTCCTAGATATCTTTCAAGGTAAGTCTGAGAATGTAGCCAAAAAAGTTCTTTCAGATTTATGTCTGCAGCTGTACTAGATACAGTACTGTCTGATTCCCATTCAGCTCGGAGCCTTAATGACATCATTATTACGCTGTCTGAACCAGATTTAACTTGGAGCCTGCACTATATTGTTGCTTATCACACTTCCTACGTGGGAGATTCAGTATTACTTTCTTTAAAAAATAATAATGAGCAGGTGATGGTGTTGCAGAGTTTCAGATACTAAACTTTCAAAACTGGGGAGACTGAAACAGCGTTGGATACATGCAAGCATGTCTATTTTAAACTCAGTTCTGGGTCTAAAAACGATAGTCGGGTGATGCTTTTCTTGCACAATTGAGAAGTGTGATGTGCAGCTGCCTTCTTTACAGAGTCATAATGCACTGTATTACTTTACAATTTTTAATTTCCCTCTTTACAAGGCCCTTCTGAATTTGTTATTGTGGGATTTGCACCCAAATGCTTGTCTGACTGATGGTGCATACTGATTAAATTCTGCCAGTATTCCTTCAGAAATAATGCACTTACAGTCTTTAAAAACAGAAATAAAATCTTGTTAGTTCAAGAAGCAGAGGTCTATCAGACTGAAGGGTTTTTGGTGGTGTGTTGTTTTATTTCTTTCTTTTTTTTTTTTTCTGTTAATAGAAGTTTGATATACCTTTTTTTAACATTTCTGGGTTTTATGTTCAAAAAGAAGAGAGGAACCTGTAGTCCTATATTTGGTACAAGCTATTATCTACCAGAATAGACCAAGGACAGCAAGAACATGTTTTGGATTTAAATAAGTGCTGTCTGTGACAAACGAGAAAGATTGATTGCAGTTGTTTTCTCTATAATGCTTTGATATAGTATTTTACTGCCTTTCCTAATCTCAGTTAATAAATATAAACAAAATGCAAAGCAATTAATTTGCTCAGAGTATGTACATCACCTAAATGGGACAATCACGCTGAAAAAATGATAATGCCTTCCTCCCTCCTGGTAACCTTGAAATGTAGGATTACATTTATAGCTTGGAACAAAAAGAATACAAACACTACTGTTCATCTGTTCCTGTAGGTCTGCAGACCTAACAAACGACAGTGTGTTTAAAGAAATAAATTTAGAGTAACTTTTCTTAAAACTGACATATGAAAGTCACTTGTACTACTGGCATATACATGCCATGGTTATTAGAAAACAATATTCCTGTGGTTTTTTTTAAGATTCGGGGATGTAGGTTCTTAAAATTTATGCCTAAATGAAAGGTTTTATCCTCAATATGATTCTTTGCTGTCTGCTTCAAGATTCCATATTTTATTTAAAAAATGATTATTGAAGATAATTTGACATGCTTTTAAAAACTATACTTCATTGCTCTGGGCCTGGTTTAGCTTTCATTTTGATGGCAACTCTGCTAAGTGTTAAAGCCATATATGATATAAAGAGCAGAAATTCTAAATTTTTCCCCTTTGTGTTTTTTTTTTTTTTTTTATTTTTTTTTTTTTCAAGGTACTGAAGGTAAAGCTTTTTAGTTTTATATTTTTCTGAAGAACTGAAAATATCTCTGCGTGTTTTGATATTTCTCTCCCATAGAAACCTTAAAAAGCAGTATTTTATAGATACAAGAAATTGATCAAGTTTAGGAGCAGCTCCCAGTTTCATCAAGAGAGAGATGTTCAGCAGCATATTTTTATGTGCCATATCTCCTTTTAGCACTTGGATATTTTCTGATACTCAAGGAAAATAGTTTGGAGATTCAAATTTATTATCTAGTAAGAAATACATAGCTACCAATAAAGGCAGGAGTAAATAAATAGTTTGTCACCTGTATGGGATGAACCTTGAAAATAAACACGTTTCTTTAAACTATATTATCATAAGAAAACAAACTGTTTTGTTTTATTAATGTTGCAATATATTTCTAATACAAAATTCATGCTGATTTTGTTATCTCAGAGAGTTCACGTTTGCATAAAGTACTGTGAAAGCACTTACTGATCTAAAATTACACAGTTTAATAGGAAATGTTTAAATCAAAGAATCAGTAAAAGTGTAACCTTTTGCATTTGGGGAGAATACTAAACTGTACTAATTAAAATAGTTCAAATGTATAAGAATTTTCATCTGGTCTGTGAACCTTTCTAATGAGGACAGAAACAGAAATGTTGACTCTTTCCATTTGTTTAACCTATCCAATTTTTTTCTTAGTTTCTGTAAGGGGAATGGATTTAGACTGAAGGTGGAAAAGTACGTGCATAGTTAGGGTCACCAGGGAAGGGTGATGGAAGGATTATAGGGTCAGGCTGTAAACGAGCTCTGAGGAATTGAGGATGAGAAACAAGCTGCTTATGTACGAGAATCTGATTTTCTTTTTTCTTATTACTATTCAGAGGAATAGTCCAGAAATAAAGGCTATATCTCCAAAATAAGTCACGAGGGAATCAAAGAAGTTCGAGATGCTCAAATTACGCATGCTGATTATATGTCACTTCGATCCCATTAACTCCTAAAACACGAGGGACTGACTGTTGCAATCAATAATTTAGCTCAAACTGACTTTGGAAGAGCAGCATCAGGCCCAAGATAATTATGAAGGTGACCATTTAGTATACAAATGCTTGAGATGAAGTTAGTAGTGAGAGGGTGTCATCAGTGCATATTGCTGATGTGCTCTTCTAATGTCTCAAAGTGCCGTGTTTATCTGGTGGGCCTTTCCTGGCTGGGAGCCGATTGACATTTCACAGCTGTGTCAAACTGAGTGCAGTAGGTTTTGTTGTCTTTCTAAACACTAATCAAAAAGTAATGCTTAGAGACCTCTGTTATCTAATTACTGGCAAAATTAGCAAATCGGCATTTAAATAAATTTCATTTGAAATGTTTAAAAACTGTATTTAAACCTTTTAATTCCTATTTCATATGAAAAAATATAAATAAAGTGTTTAATGATTTTTTATTTAAATTTGGAAGGGACTCTCCATAGATATAAAGTAATACAAAACACTAAAAAATGTAAGTAGTTGTGGCTTGCTAAACTCCTGATTGAAAACCTAATATTTTCATCTTACTTTTGGAAGTTCAAGGAAAGTTACATTTTCCACTGCAAAGAATAAAAAAAAATTCATAAGTAAATAAAATCTGAAGACTGTCTTTCAATAAGTGTTTTGCCAGAAAATTTCAGTATTTGGATACTGACTTTTTGGGAAAAGTAGATTTTCAGACAAAATGACAGCAGACTGATTTTAGACAGGCTCAGTTAAATTCCTTCTGCGTGTAGTGTCCTAGTTGAACTGAAATCAGTATTTTCAGGATTATTAAATTTTAGTATTGCAAAGTATTTTGTCTTTGCAGAATAACAATCTTTTAATACAAAGAACATTTTTTTGTTTTGATTTTGTTTTGGTTTTTTTTTGCTTACAACACTGTGGTGTTTCCATCTCAGTTTTCTGCTGCTGCTGCTGCTCAGATTCAATGTGTATCACATCCAATAGCACAGAAATAGTTTGTGTTTCTTTCAGCAGAAATAATTTTGTGAGGAAGTCAGCTTAGTTCTGAACGGGTTAAACAGAACTACCTGCTTTAGATTGATTTAAATCAGTAATGGATCTGCTCATAAAGCTGCTGTTACTAGATATTACACTGCTATCTTAGTCCTTTGATAGCCCTGATAAGAAGTGCTTACCACAGAGGATGCTCCTAAAGGACAGATATTGTTTCCTGTACCTCAGGGAGTAAAATGCCATACTGCTGGATCAGGAACTTTTACTAACAGCAAGTAAATTCAGGCCTTATCAAGTTACAGCACAAACTGCACTCATGTTTTATTATTCTCATTAGAGATTTAAGGACTAATTCCAGTTGTTAGCACTTAG
This sequence comes from Psilopsiagon aurifrons, assembly GCA_025447955.1. NCBI lineage: Eukaryota > Metazoa > Chordata > Aves > Psittaciformes > Psittacidae > Psilopsiagon > Psilopsiagon aurifrons. Next base: position 5,920 of record JAOEHY010052971.1, read on the forward strand.
CAGTTTAATGATTTCCATAGATAAGAATTAAGATTCTTCTGGGGGATTTTTTTTTATTTGCTAAAGCTTGCAAAATATAATGTGGTAATGCACTTACTTTGATGTAATGCACTTACTTTGATGTAATACAACTGGATTTCCTAAATGTTTTTAAGTGATAGAGTTTTAAAAATTTAAATCTAATAACTGAATTTTTCAACTCAAAAATACACTCCTTTTCAATCCAATTGGGGGTTTAGAGCTAAAAAAAAAAGCAGATTTTGCTTTGAAAATAGTAGGATACCAGGATTTTTAGTCCTTGAGCTTTTCAATGCATTACTAATGCTTTCAAATACCTGCAGATCAACAAAGGTAAGTTAAGAATTTCAGCATGTGGAAAATTAATTGAACCAACTTATTACAAACCCTTCTTTACAAGCAATGATGTCAATATGGTTTTGAGTCAGGAAAGAAGGAACAATGGGTTAGCTATATTCCTACTGTAATTACATATTCAGAGATAGTAAGTCTAAAATGTTCCATCCATTAATTTCTCACGAGATTAATGAAGACATGAAATTGAATTATGTGAAACAAATAATGATATATTTGTATTAGGTCTGTGAAGGTAATGGTGTCAGAGGAATGTGTTTTCACATGATATGCTGAGTTTAAACTGAAGCTGGGGCTTCATTACCTCAGCTTCCTAAGTTTAACTTGATTTGAGAAACTAAGATTCGGGACCTTGCAGGTGAATTTCAGAGCTGTGTCAGTGACACCAATCCCAGCTATAGTTGTGGCAAACACATTTGCTCCCAAAACTCTGATGCATCTGGTTGGCTTTTGGACCTCAATCACTGGTTCCCCCATGACTTGTCAGTCTTTGTGTCTCCAAGTTATTCTCTCAGGTCACAGACATTGCAGATGCTGCAGACTTCGAATGACCTTGCATCTTAGGAAGTTCAGTTTGAGTAATTAAGTCTGCTTATCTAAATAATTAGTATCATTTACTATAATCAACATGGACACAGTAATATACAATTTTGGTATATGTTCTCACAGTTGTAGCACTTTGTAAGGGCACGTTTCTGTTTGAGTCCTCTTGTATGTTTTTTCTCTGACTCATTGGATGCATCTCATTTGAAATGTTTTCCTTGATAATATTACCTCATAAAGGCAGGCCCTGTAAGAGCATCACAGCTAATCAATAATAATTGTTGTTAGTAATGATTATTGATTAGCTATGACATTGCATTTGGAAGACATTTTTCATGGAGTAGCAATACCAGGAATAAAAGGATAAATTCCACTGACTCAGGGACATATTTCCAGAAAAGGTTTTAAATAGGTGTATTTAAGTACTGTTTTCAAGTCGGGCTATTTTATGGGTAGTTTGCTTTTTATAACAGGTGAGGCTTGCCGTTGCTACATTTTGCTTCCATGCAAGATAGTTTTCCTCTGGTATTTTCCTTTTAAAGTTTGAGGTTGTACTTCTTGCAGTCATGTTACTGGGTGTAATCCTCCCCAGTATGAAAAATAAATTTATTATGAGTCTCTCCCACTAGATATCTTGGAAAACTCACATATAGCTGTTCTGTGTCCAAAATGCTGTTCAGTAGATTTTCCAAAGCACCCAGGTAACAGCTGGCGCAGGCCATGTGCCAGCCTTGACAGCCCATATGCTCTCTTTAGTGCTGTAATTATCTCAACACAAAACTCTGATAACCCAGTCTACAGGGTCCAGTTTCACTAGGTTAAATTGACTCAGTGGCTTTGTTAGTAAGTTCCTTTGGCACAATAAGAACTTCATCAAGACTTTAAGTATCGTGGCAGGCTTGGAAAACCAATATGACTGCTAGTTTCAAGACAGGTGTCTTATTAACCCTAGGAGACTGTAGGTTTCAGTTCATTATAGTAGCACCCAGCAGCACTACTACAGTTAAAGGTCTGGCGTTGCTTCCATTATATGCCCTCCTCTTCCAGAAGACTTTCTGATTCCTTTGGTTTAACCTGCTTTGGGCTATACTTTGGCATATGACTTCTCAGCCTGGAGGAGGCATTTTATTTTTCTTTCAATAAAATTTGATCAAAATTGCTTTACTTGTGATATTTTCTTTCTTTTTACTTTTTTTTTTTTTTTTTTACAATTACTTTGCTTAGTTTTTATACTGCTTCCAGCTTGAAAATGTTATGAATAATTTTATGTCTAAAATAAACACTTTGAGTATCATGATTTGTACAAGCTTATTAGGTCAAAAAAACCCATAAATAGAATAAATGGTATTCCACATCGTGAGCAGCAGGAAGGAAATTGAGTGAAGGTCAATTCTGCAACTATTTTTTTTTTTCTTCAATGGCTGTTTATGGACCAGAGGAGGGTAGTATCATAGAGTCATAGAATCAACTTGTTTGGAAAAGACCTTTTAGATCACTAAGTCTAACCTTTACCTCAGGACTGCCAAGACCACCACTAAACCATGTCACTGAGTGCCTCATCTACACAGTTTTTAAGCACTTCCAGGGAGGATGATGATTCCACCACTTCCTTTGGCAACCTGTTCCAATGCGTGAGTATCCTTTTAGCGAAGAAACTGTTCCTAACATCCAAACCAAACCTTCACTGACACAACTTGAGGCCGTTACCTCTTGTCCTATCGCTTGTTATCTGGGAGAAGAGACAAACACTCACCTCACTACAACCTCTTTTCAGGTAGCTGTAGAAAACATGAGGTCCCCCCTAGGGCTTCTCTTCTCCAGACTAAACAACCCCAGTTGCCTCAGCCATTCCTCTAAAGACTTGTGCTCTAGACACTCCATCAGCTTCATTGCTCTTCTCTGGACCCACTCCAGCACCTCAATGTCTCTCTTGTAGTGAGGAGCCCAGAACTGAATACAGGATTCAAGGTGTGGCCTCACCAGTCCCTAGTACAGGGGGACGATCACTTCCCTGGACCTGCTGGCTGCACTATTGCTGATACAGGCCAAGTAAGTTCAGTTGTGTGAGTTTATCCAAAGTTTTGTCTGATACCTTTTCAATGCCTCAGCCAAAGTGCAGCAAAGAGAAAATAATAGACCTATGACATGTCTGACTTGTGTGCTACTGGCATTGGTTCAATTGCTTGTGGACAGGTACTTATGTCACTACTGGATGCTTAGGTAATCCCCATGTAGTGGCTGATGCACATGGGTTTCATGCAAAGCTGAAAGGAGTCAATGAAATCTTTCCATTAGGATTTTGTGATTCAAAGAGATGGGGGGTGTAAGCATGAGGAAAGCTAACTGTTGCCTGTGTAGTGCAAGACTAGGCCAAAATCTGCTTGTTTTGTTTATTCAGAGCCCTTATTGATTCTCCCAGGGCAGAGAATCTTCTTCTTTACATGACTAAGGTAAATTACAGTTCATCATTTGGTGGATGTTAGCTGTCTTCAGCCATCTGCTTGGCAAGCTGACCTTTTCCATTAGTGCAGGATGTATGAGGCACCTTTTAAAGCTCTGAAGAGTGTTGGCTACCAGTTGCTGAAACAAGATGGTTGCAATTTGGATGTGAATGGACTCCAGCTTCACTCTGCTGGAAAAGAAACACAAGGACTTTCGTTTTCTAGCTGTCTTCTGCAGGTAGTCAGGCAACTAAAGTTATCTTTATATGCTGTCAGGAGTACTCACCAAATTTATTGACTTGCACATTATTCTCTGCAAATAAGTTCTAGCTGCTCTCTTCATATTATAATTAAAACGGCAAGGACTTTAATCATTTATGAAATTTTAAACTACATACAGAATATAAATGTATCAGTCAATGTGATAGAATGAATTAAATTCATCATTGTCAAATAAATGTATAAAAGATGAAATATCTCTCATCCCACATCATTATCCAATAAAAAGTCTGTTTTCCATGTCTGGTAGCATGTGGTTTGTATCTTTTGGACATTTCCAGGAAATGAAAGACTTTCAAGATATCTTTAACAAGTGAATTTTTTCGAAGATTGTGTTTTTAATAACAGCCAGCTTAGACTGTAACCTTATACTGAAATCTGACCATAGAAGAAAGCACTTGCTCTTCATTGTGCTGAGAGGTGTGTCAGCTATCTCACCCTTTCTTTTATTACCTAATGAAGACATCTCTAACAGTACCATGTCTTCGAAGTACTAAGGAGACCGCTGGTCTTTGCCTTTTGCTCCACTGTCCCTCTGAAGCTATATTGCCCTACAGAAACTATGAAGCTGTTGCAAGTACAGGACATGTTTGGCTTGAAGGGGCCTCCAGCAGCATTGAAGGAAAAAAGGTCCTGGCATGGAAGTTCCCACCCAGTCATAGTACTGTGACACTGGGCAAAATGTCCTTCTCTGAGGGAAGCCTCTTCTGCTTTCTGTTGATTTTATGTGGCCCTGAGATTTTGAAGTGAGTTGAGAGATCATTCCAAGAGCTCATCCTTTCTTCAGGAAAAATCAATCTGGCAAATAAAATCTAGCAAAATTCTCAGTAGCTTGTCTTCTTTTTCTTGTCTTAGGGAGCTGTCCCTGTAGGAAACCTCATCCAGCTTCTCATTGCCCTTCCATGTTTTCTCAAAAACATCTGAAGACCAAAAGCAGGAAAACTCTTGCAAAAGACATGATTGATATCTCTTCTTTTTGAAATTGTACTTTTCTGGGACGTTTTCTTTCTCAACATCTTTTATCCATTGTTTTTCTTGGAATCAGTTTACTGTTCTGTATGTGACTCCTATAAACTCCTATAAGTGCTGCCTGTCTTCTCTGTTTTCCCAGTGAGTCCTGCAAACTGCTTTGTCATTACGGATAAACAATTGGTTAATTTCATTGTTGCAAACCAAAGCAGCAGTTCTGGAGTCTTGTCCTCAAAAAGTGTGTAAATAACTGATAACAGAATGCATCTCTCCACACCAGCATCCTTCAATGGATGGACAGTTCTCTTGGATAGATGGAGTATGGCAGTGTCATTTTTTTCAGTCAATTGCTTTCAGATTAAAGCTTTTGTGTGCTGGACAACCATATTTATGGAGGAACTCATACCATATAGATCACTGAACTATTATCAGGTGGTGTATTTTGGACTTCTGCTTGAAATCCTACGGATGCAAAAATGATTCTGCAGAGGGGGCTGGATCAAGCCTCAGATCATTACTGATGAAAATCACTGACCTACAATTTATTCTGAGTTGACAAATACTTACATTAATGAAGCAATCATTGTCTTGAATACCGACAATATATTCTGAATTCATAGTTAATATGCCAGTAGAAAGAAATTAAGAAAATAGAATATATTTAATGTTTCTCATTTGTAGTAGATACATCACCTTCCTTTTTTTTTACATGTAGCATAAATTACATGCTTTTCACTGTATGCATTATTTGTATAGCATTTGGCCATATATCAGGATGAAATACAGTGCTCTAATTAGCTTCTTCCAAGTAGTTACAGTTACCCCAGGCTGGTGATCACCCATATTAAAGCAAATGTGACCCTGGCGATTGTTTGTACACGCAATTGGGCAGCCATGGTAAAAATCTTTATAGATCTTTCTCGTGGTTCATAGCCACAGTATGAACAGTAATTGTCTGAGATAGTTCACAGGGATCAGGCAGTTTGCTTGTTATTGGTGAAGCACGCATCATGAAAGAAGACTTTTGAGGTTTAATGATATCATTCTAATAGCTTTATGATAGAATTCCTTTATGCTGAAGGATTTTATTAGGTTGGAAATATAATTTTCATGAAGTCTCAAAATAAAAAAGAGTAGAAGTAAAGTGCATTTGGTAAACCCTTTCAATTCTTTTTCTCTTGCTTTCCAGTATTGTTTCAAAGACTAGGAGGTGATGTTGTATTCCTTGGTGTGCTGTTTAAAGTCAGGAGCAGCAATATTTAGCACATGCTTGGGCAGCCGTGTTTGAAATCCATGCTTCCTCTCTCTGGTGTTCTGATGTGCCTTTAGGGGATGCTTGCCTGTTTGTAGTTTGTTTTCTTTTGTTTAAGGTTTCAGCTACTGCATTGACTAATGATTATATAGCAGTAAACTCTCGTCCCTGCTAAATTCAGAGGTAATCCCTCAAAAGCATTTTTCCCCTGTGTGACATAAAACAATAAAAGAACTAGACAATCCCCTTTTGAGGAAGAATAATCCTTTGTTTAAAGAAAAAGAAAAAAAAAAAACCCAAGTATCTTCTTGATGCCAGAGGGTGTAGAATTCAAATCAAAGATTAAGCTAATTGATAAAAATAAAACAAATGTCTCACAGTATAATCTTCTTTAGGCAGAGATAATGTTTTTTTTTGCATTAACAAGTCTCCAGTATTAATCACCCATGCTGTTTTATTATTATATTGCACTTGGTTTTGAACTGTGCATTATCTATCCAATACAGAAATAACATGGGACATACCAAATCTAAATTTAATCTCACTTATAACTCTAAAGTAAATTTCTTTCCTTCAGTAATGTCACCTCCATAGAGAACTGATGGGGCCCTGGAATTCAGAGATGAACCAACTCATTGCTGGTATAATTCACCCATATGTATTTCCTATATTTAATACCATAAATGAGAAGTATGTATTTATAATTTTAAGGAGATTTTTGGGAGAATCTGTGCATATTCTCACTGAGGCATTCATTTCTTCATTCAGCTGTCCTACTGAAGAATTTGCAAAACAGTTCCAAATGTTTTGATGAGTCAAGAACTTCAAGAAAACTAAAAAAAGAGAAAGAAAAGATACCAACTTGCTGCTTAATTGAGTACTGCCAATGTTGTCTGAGCCTTTCAATAATGCGTGACAAATTCATCACTGCCAATGCAGGGCAGTTGTTTGCCTAAAATATTAACAACTAACTGTAAAAGAGAAGTTAGTTCGATTTGGAAGAAAAGCTTACAGCTCACCAGAGAAAGCATGACATGGTTAAACTGTGATTTCAGCCAGTCTGCAACTATTGGATATGTTTCCAATAGACTTTTTTTTCATTAATAGATGTTTCAGAGCAATAATTATCCATAGCTTCTCTTTTGTCTAAGTCATGCCAAAGCTATCAGAGGCAAAATTTGTGTTTAGCTTTCAGTAGGTTTTTCAGTTTTCTTTGTGTTTCTATTTTTCTTTTTTTTTCCTTTTGCCTGCACTTCTAGGCTTGCAGTCAATTACTAGCATAAACCTGAAGGGACAATTAGCCCTGATGCAAATTCTATTGCTGACATGTGTAAATAAATACAGAATAATTATAGATTAGATATCCAGGACTGCAGTCTGGCACACCTTTCTTATTCAACTTGACTTGCGGAAGCGTCATCGTGCTACTGTGGTAAACATGCATAAGAACTAGACAGTTGCCGTTTTCAGACTGGAGCTTTAGCACTAGTCTGCTCCTTTGCAATTGATTATGTCCTGAGTTGAAAATAAACACAAATACAGTGGCTGGGTTGAGTCATGAAAATTTGAGCAATTACATTAGTCTAATCCGACAGACAGACCAGGAACCAGTCATTGGGCACCAAAAGCAGATGTTCCCAGTTTGGGCATCATTTTCAGACTTGTTCACAGAGGAAGAAAATTAACTACTTCAGACACAGGTGCAATATTACAACACTGCTATGGGCAAGAGCAGTGTGTGCAGCCTGAAACCACAGCTTCCCCTGACTATTTTCAGCATATAAGCCCTGCTGTCAATGGGATCACTTGTGTGAGGACCAATGAGGAAAATGGATGCATGTTGCAAATGCCTTCTGCTGTTTGTTGCTTGCGAGGAGCATCACCCAGATTGATACAAACATGCAAGTATGACAAAAAAGTTACTTAAGAACAACTGCCTGATGTCCATTAGCCTAACATTTTGTGGGGAGACCGAAGTCTATAAAGATATTCATATTCATAAAAATTAAGGATCAACGCTGCCACTACCTTTTCTCTGCAAAGAGTTTTTAACATTTTGGAGGTTTGTCCTTTTGCAAAACCACTTACTCCACAAAGGTATAAAATATAGCACTTAATGGAGATAGTACATTTACTCAAGTGCATTAGACAGTTCTTCCTTCTCCTTCTCTTCCTGCTTGATTGGCAGCCAGAGATCCTAGATGTAGCGCTATAGGAGATGTTGTTTATAGCCGAAGCAACAGGATCTGGCACCAGAGAGGACTCCACAGGCACTTGTATTGATGGTGGCTTTGCAGTTGCCTCTGGGTCTTTCATGTGGCTGGCCTGATGAAAGCTGTGTGAGCAGCTATATGCTCTTGGAAACCATTTCTTTTTCCATTGACATTTTAAATGGTTGTGGTGATCAACTGTTTGTATGCAGAGAATTTTGAATCCTGCACCATAGTAAGTCTCTGCAGAGGCTACTGACGCATGGTGTGCATCTATATTTCTCTTTTCTGCCTAAAATGTCTTTCCTATCTTGGTGCAAACATTTGTTTAACGCTGCATTTGTGCATGTTTGCAGTGCTCCAACTCAAAGGGAGGAAATCTGCGGCTTTGGATGTAGCGTGATGTGAGGTTTTAGTCATGGCTTCTGGTTGTCTCCACTAAAATAGCTTGAGGTGTCCATTCTGCACATCTCAAGATGATAAAAAATTTGTAGTAGCAGACCATCCAGGAAGTTGGTTGCACTTTTGCAGCCCAAGTAAAGTCATGGATAGGCCCTGGTCTTTTCTCTCAGCCTCTGCTTGCTCTTGCTGCATACACAGCTGAGTAACAGGGAGGAAAGGGTAGTTCATTGGCCCACAGCAGTCTGTCAAAATGGCTGGAGCATGCTGATTCTTGGTGGTTTTGGAGATTGTCTGCACATTCAGGCACACGCATTGTCTTCGATAAAAAGCATAAGGAATACACGTTTGGGAGAAACAAGTCCCATACCCAGGGGTTTTATTAAGCTACAGAGTGGTGGGAATTTCAGCCTGTGTTGTACTTTTGATCTCAATGAATGTTTTTCTCTGGTTAAATATTAATATAGCTATAATTTTGTGTAGGATCAAGGATCATATGTGCTAAATAAGAGTGTCAGCAGATTGCCAGTAACACAATGTTACTGTATGAAAACAAATGGTTTGCTCTTCAATAGAGAAAAATCTGGGGTTTTTGTGATTGAGTTTTTAAGTATTAATTCAATAATTTACCTATTCAGGTCTGTAAGAGAAAGAAGGACTAAATCTACCCCACAGGTTTTTTTTAGAATAAATATTTAGCAGAGGGAAAAATGGTGGATTTTTGCATGTAGGATTTTATGTTTATGTGGGAAGAACTTTTAGTGCAATATTTAGCCATATTTCCTCTTTTCCCCAAGTAGCACCAAGACTCAGAAACAAGTATTTAGTCGTCAAGAGTCTAGAGATTTTCTTACACATATGCAAGTTTTGTTTTGAAAGTACATTATTTTATGTTTTACTGTTAACTTATTTAACAGTAAAAATAAATTATATTTAATATCTTTTCACATCGATTTATGGGGGTTTTTACAAGTAAAAAAATGTTTTTATACAAAGTAGAATATGTGAGTTCCCAAATGCACAAATCAAACCAGTTAAAACATGAGGTTTATATTTCATGACATGTGAGATGTCTCTGAAACTTTGGAAAAACTCTACATGAATGTTGAGGTTGTGTTTTTGAAACTGAAATCATACAAGATATACAGAGTGTGGTTTAATTAGAAATGGTTTGTAGGCTTAAATCATGTCAAAAAGTTCCATAAAACAGACTGTGTTTTTGTCAGTGATGGAGGCATTTTTAAAGTGAATAACCCAGAATTTTTTTATAAGTTAAGATCCCAAAATGTAACTGAGAAAAAGGGTTTTTATTGTTTGTTTTCTTTTTTTTCTTTTTTAATGGAAAAAAAAAAAAAAGAAAAAGAGAGGGATTTCCATGTACTTGTGAATGGCTGTTCGTCTATTAAAATCACCATAGGGCGTCCAAGACAAATGTTACCCTGTTATGTTGCAGGCTTGCATTGGCTTTGAATAAACCTGGAAAAAGTCCTGGTTTGCTGTATGTGGTAGATGGTTTATGGCAAGCATCCTGAAATCTTCCTGTGGACCTGCTGCTATCCTTCCATTTCACTGGAAACCAAGGCTGTTTTATCTTTGTTACAAGTGATATAATGGAAAGAAAGGGAGGGAAAAATATTGGCAGGCAAACACATTACGAAGAAAATACAGGAAAAAAACATTTAATTATATATATTTTTTTCCTCCATACAGAATCACATTTTGCAGATCACTTGAGCTGAGTATGAGCAGGGTTAAATGTGGCCAAAGTGCATGCTGTGTACTGATCTACAAAGGGAAGACTGGAGATTTGCAGGGATTTATTTTACAAATGTAGTAGTCATTTAGCTTGCTGGCATTTTGTGAAGTTCCCTCAGCATTGTTTTTTCTAAAAAGTGCTTCCTTTCAAACTGAGCAGCTTCTCCACCTCTGAAGTATTATGATGACATTTAACAGCAACAAACCAACTAACAATTTAAGGGGTTTTAGTTAGGTTTTGTTCGGACCCTTCTGCAAAGTCTGGTGGATCATTAAAACTTCAGTATGTTGGATCAGGCTTCCTGCCTCAATTTTAATAGAGCTCCTGCTAGCTTCAGTGGAAATTCTGCCTGAGAAAAGTCTTGGACATTGGCTTAATTATGTGATAAAACTCAGGCAATACCCAAAACATCAACAGTATGACTCTCATCAAAGAACTGTAGGAGAGAATAAGCTTGCTGGAAAAGTTCAGGATTCATGAAACAGTAAAAGTGTATTGGTTCCAGTGATGCTTTGAAAAATAGTAGGAATTATTTAACTTAAAAAAAAAGTAAACAAAGTCTAGTTTTTTATCTGAAATACAGTCTTTATGTTTTGTTAATTTTCAAACTTACAAAATATTTCAAACTACAAAATATTTGTTTTAAAAGATGTTGCATTTTATATTTTACTGTTGTTTTATAATGCACCGTAATTTCTTAATATCTTTATATTTTACTTAGCTTTTCAAATTGTTTTAAAATAACATAAACTATATAAAATGATGATTTTATTATGCTTTGCAAAGCATGAGCTGGCAAAACTTGTTCAATTTCCCACCCCTCTCATAGTGGAAACTCCTGGGAAAATCAAATCTCAATCTTCTCTTCTGATTTGAAACTCTATTTTTAAACTGCTAAGTTTAAGTTTAGCTCAACTTAAGTTTAAACTTTTAAATTTAAAGTTCAGAGTTTCGATCAGGTCTATTTTTATCTGAGATATGATGTCAATCCACCTAGACAGTGTCATCTACCGTGGAAGAGGAGACAGAAAAAGTCCTAAGATTTCTGGCCATTTCTTCAGCTGTCTGAGACATAATAAATAGCTTTTCTTATTTATATACTCTTTTGACTTTGCCTTCACTTTTTCTTTGGTGGTAACAGAGTCTAAGTCTAAGCAAACTTACACCATCCGTTCAAACTATTACTTCTTGATTTTAATTGCAACCCTTCCTATTGAGGCAGCTAAGGCGAATTTTGTTTTCTGTGCTACTGAATATTTTGTTGGTACAACCCATTTAAAGGTGGTGGATATTTGAAAACTTTTGAATGTTTTTATCAGTTTCTACTGAATTAAGTTCAATGATTTCTCCTTGTTTGCAAATTTTTACTTTTTAATAAAAAACTCCCAGATTCACAGAATCAAATAGTTGCTGAGGTTGGAAGGGACCTCTTGAGTTCGTCTGGTTCAATACCCCCTGCTCAAGCTAGGTGCCCAGGACCATGTCCAGACAGCTTTTGAGTATTTCCCATGATGGAGACTCCACAACCTGCCTGGACAGCCTGTGCCAGTGGTCAGTCATCCTCACAGGAATAAAAGCACTCCCTGATGTTCAGAGGGGACCTCCTGTGATTCAGTTTGTGCCCACTGCCTCTGCTTCTGTCACTGGACATCACTGGAAAGAGCCTGGCTCTGTCCTCCTTGCACCTTCCCTTCAGGTGTTTATGTATCCCCTGAGATTTCCCTGCTCTGGGCTGAACAGTCCCAGCTCTCAGCCTGCTCTCATATGTGAGATATTCCAGTCTCTTCATCATCCCTGTTGGCCCCCTACTGAATTCTCTCCAGTGTGTCTCTCCTCTACTGATGAGCCCAGAACTGGACACAGCACTCCAGGAATGGTCCCACCAGTGCTGAGTAAAGGGGCAGTATCTGCTGGTAATACTTTTTCTAATTCAGCCAAGTATACCATTTACTTTCTTTGCAGGAAGGGCATATCTCTGGCTCACGTTCAACCTGCTGTCCATGAGGATATCCAGGTCCTTTTTCTGCAAGCAGGTTTCCAGCAGATATATCCTATATGGTATTGATAGATAGGTAATAATTCATTTTTGGTGGAAATACATTATTTCCAAAGGGACATTATGCCACAAAATATTAGGCTTGAAGCTCTTAGTGAGTTCCTTGCAAGATTAACGTTGAGCACATATCTTGCTTCTTTCATTTGAAGTTTTGAAGATGTTATTTAGCCGTGAAGCAGTTCAATTCTCCTGATCTTCCAAATGAAGGGAAAAATATTAGAGAATATGAGTAGCCTCAAAATCTGGAAAAGAAAAAAACTTTAAATGGTAGAACATCATAGAAAAGTCAGGTATTGCTACAGCTGGTATGTTTAAGCATGTTATCATTGGTCTGTAGTTAAGTAGGCTCCTGTTATTTCAAAGCAGTCTACTTATGATGTATGTACAAGGCACTATCCAGATGTACTTTTGAAAGTTCATCATTTACAGTCATGACAAGTGAGCCATTTTATTTCAGAGCTACAAAGAGCATTTATGATCATGATTTCATTTACAGTTGATGAAAAGGGATAGTCACAAGCTTAATGCTAGAACCAACAATAAGCAGCCTCATTGCAGGCATCCTTTTCACTGGTGTAATGTTGCTGATTAGAACTGGACTGCTGAACTGGGTAGATCTTTTTACATTCATGAATATTCTGATCATAGGTCATCACTGATTCTAAACAGGTGATAGTAGATAGGGTGGAAAACAAGGCAATGTGAATTTATTGTATAATTATTTAAAATGTTTATGATGCATTCAATTAAAAACCAGGGTGAGCTGACTGGATCTAACCACATGGGTCTGAACTTATTTGCCTCATCTCTAAATTGAGGTTTATATGCTTACCTAATGAAATCCACAGCTGACCTAAAAACTACGTTAAAGTCATTATTACACATTCACCCTTGTTTAGAGTGTTGAAAACTAATTCAGAAAAGTGTGGTGTTATCCTAGTTGAAGTTAATTAAGCTACATTGTACTTTGAGATGTTCCTGTCTAGGTAGCACCAAAGATATGAATGCTGTTCTTTAAGATAAACTTCTAACTACATTTTGAGTATTGTTCCCAGATGCCCCTGGAAATGCCAGTCAGCTGGTAGTCCTGTGCTCTAAGTGGTAGTTATTCTTTCACCCTGCTGTCTCCCCTTTTAGTGTTGTTTCTGACACTATTTCACAAGCATCTCTTGGATTTGCTGCATTTAAAGCAGAATGAGTTGGGAAAAGGGAATTTGGTTTGTGCCTATTGAACCAAATTTCACTGTTAGGGAGAACAAAGTAGTGTGTGAGACAAGACCGAGGCTCTGTTTAGGCTCTTCAATATGCACAGTTACAGCTGCAGTGTCTGAACAGCCAAATAGTTGCAGAGGTAGAATTCACTATAGCTTAACGTTAGGTGTCTCAACTTGGTATATCTAAGGCTGATCTCATCTCTCTGGGCTTTATAGATTGCAAATAAGGAGAAGCAACACCTTCAGAGAAGAATTAAATTCATCCTAAGTGGCAAATCTGAGCTGTTTAGGGGATGTCTTTGGAAGTGGATTCATCTTTCCCTGATGACTCTGAAGTACTATACATCACTGGCTCAGACTTAAATGTTCAGCTTGCAGACATCTAAACAGAGGGCAGATTAATCCTGCCTGAAAAGTTCAGAAGTACTTTTACTGTACATGTCATGTTCACAACTACATATGCACGTACATATATATATATATATCTGCAGACTGTCATATAATTCACTTTTGGCCCCCTCACTATAAGAAAGACATTGAGGTACTGGGCCATGACCAAAGAAGGGCAACGAAGTTGGTGAAGTGTCTAGAGAACAAGTCTGATGAGAAGCGGCTTAGGGAACTGGGGTTGTTTAGGTTGGACAAAAGGCTCAGGTGAGATCTTATTGCCCTCTAGGGCTACCTGAAAGGACATTGTAGCAAGCTGGGCATCAGTCTCTCCTTCCAGGTAACAACTGATAGAATGATAGGAAACAGTCTCAAGTCGTGCCAGGGGAGGTTTAGATTTGATATTAGGAAATATTTCTCTAATGAAAGTTTATCAAGCATTGGAAGAGGCTTCTAGGGAAGTAGTTGACTCCTCATCCCTGGAAGTATTTAAAAGATGTGTAGATGTGACTCTTAGGTACATGGGGCAGTGGTGGTAGGTTTTGCAGTATTAGGCTAACAGTTGGATTTGGTGATTCTAAAGGTCTTTTACAATCTAAACAGTTCTATGATTCTGTGATCTTTGCTCTGTACTGTGTGTGCATGTTGTCTTTTAGATTACAGCAGCTTTAGAGAAGAGGCACTCAGAGACTGCATCCACATTAGTAAGCTCAGTGGCCCAGGGACTGTTCTCTAACCCTCTGACCAAGTGGCATGGCTCAATTAGTTTCCCTCATACACAGTGGCCTCACTGACACAAGGTAAAGAGAGCAATCTTTGGCTGGTGCTGTTCACTGAATTATGTCCAGGCATTGCAGTGGTGGGCGCACACAACAGCCATGCCATGGAGCACAACATTTGTATGGTACCTGTGCTTGAGACGATGACCCAGACACAGTTTTATGGTATATAGGATCCATGGTTTCCCAGGTAGGCCCATAGGCCCTGTTGTTTTTTCAGTAACTTAGAATTTCCCAAAATTTTGGAGGTCTAAGTGTTTCGCAAGAGAGATTAAGGTGGAAGTGTCCTTAATCTTCCACAAGACAGGTTGCCCACTTAAGTCTTCAGATCCTCAGCCAAGCTGCAGCTGTTTTAGCTATGCTCATCCCTGATGCTCTAATGGGCTTTGATTTCTTAGCTGAAAACAGGAATGATTGATTTCCTTCCTCCATGCTCCTTCTTTAAGTGCAATCTGCTGAAAAACTGTCTTGGTTCTTCAAACCTTCAGTATGTTAGAGTGGTTGGCATGGTGCTTTCAGAGAGGAAGACAATGCTCTGGTTGTTAGCCACCTAGTGGGTTTTGTCTCTCTTCTGTTTTAGCAGCATGGTGCCATGGAACTTCAAGGCTGTGCAAAATAGTCCAGCTGTAGCAATGTTCACTCAATAACTGTGGGACCACCTCTTTTTCTCTCTTTCTTTCTTTCGCAAGCTTCTTTCTCTTCATGCAAATACTGGTTTTCAGTATCCAGAGCTCCTGTTTGCGTCTGCTAATTTCCAGTTTTTAATTTATTTGTCTCTTCCTCTTTGGCTTTCACCATCTCAAGGATGTTTTTATTCTCCCCTGCCCTAAATCTTTCTCAAAGCCTTTCTTCTCCTGATTTTATTTTTCTGAGGCAGTATAATTTTGCTTTGGCTGATTTTATTCTAAGATTGCGAAGTGGAAGGTTCTTTACTGCTGTCTCCATTCTTACGCTACATTTACAGAGCTTTTGCTGCTGTTGAATTATTAATATTTGCTAAAGTCCACATTGAAAATGCTGAAAAAAGGTTAAATATATTAATAAACCTGGGAAAAATACAGAGGAAAGAATACTTAAGTAATATTCTTAAGTATTATATGTTAAAATACTATTCATATAGCATGGAATATTCTCCTTAAGAAAGTAGATATAAATGGAGATAGAGGCATAAAATAGATTGGCAGTTTTGCGTCTGAATTTCTGCGATTAAACGTTCTGAGTTATTCCAGTTTAAAAATAAGCTATAAGTTTTCTAAGAAGGTGTACAAAAGAATACAGATTATTACAGATTATTTTTGAATGCTGATTTAAGCAATTTAATGATTTATCCCTGAGTGAATAGGATTATATGCTTCTGTAAGAAAAAAATTAAATTCTTATACTGTATTTTGGTGATGTGGATAGTGGCATCATCTACCAGCATTTTTGTAATTAATAGTTTTACACAGCTAAGATGGCACTTTCTGTCTTCGATAATACCATTTTTTAATCTATTTCTTCCCATTTTCAGTTCAGGCACAGTTTGCTAGCACACTGTCAGAATCTCTGGTCTGTATGACTGATTAAATGAGCTTCCTAAATATAATTTTAGGCATTAATGATAAATGAGTACTATTTCTATCAGGTCTTTTATAAGTTTTAGTTGTTTTAAACAATTAAGGCACCTAAAAAGTCTACCTGAATGTTCATTGGACCAAGATATTTAGAGAAAAAGCCCTAAATCATCAAGTGAATTTTCCATTTCTTACATTCCACATATCCTAATGATCTTTCCTGAGTTTTTCTAACTTCTCAGAATCTTTACCATAACATTTAAATATGACTATACAGCTATCAGTCAATATCTGTGCTTTATCAAAAACTATGTTCCTTGTAATTTTTCAGGTGCTAAAGCCTCTATGCTCTCCTGAGTCATAGATTCTCACCTATAGTAACAGGTATATAGCTTAGATGTGGGATTGTGCTGGCAATTTGTCCCTTGTATAAAGTTTCACTGTGAAATGAGAAAGGAGAAGAGCACATTGTTTTCTACGAAGACATGATATAAGGAAATTGTTTGTCACCTCCTTCTGTGGCAAACAATTTTCTTATATCATGTATTTAGCTTTTGCCTCCTGTTTACCAAAAGCATCTTCTCAGCCAGTAATAATTCGACTAACAAACACCTACTTTTTAATTAAATGTTGTAGCATTTAGTAAGATGCATGCTAATCTGGACCCCAGATCTGCAGCCCTCAGCTTTACAAGATGCTGCTCCAGCAGAGGCTGTAAAGCTTTTGATAAGAGGGGTAAGGAGCAAGGTGCAGGTCCCACAGCGATAACCTCCTGACTCCAACATTATAGGTCTTTCTGCTGGAATTGAGTTCTACATCTTCCTCGATTGGTTATTGTCACAAATGAGTAATGGATGCACCTTGCCTGTGTCCCCAGGTACATGAGCCAGTCCATCAGGCCATCGGGAAGCACAGCTGCCGGCCACAGGGACAGGCAGATAACAGGCAGACCCCAAGAGAGATGTTAAAGGCGCCATGAAAACTGGGCAGCAAGCTGAGTACCTGCACCTCTTCTGAATAACTACCTGTCTGTGACTGCTCCTTGTACTGCTTAGAGTGGGCATTAATTAAGCTGTTCATTGGGATCACATAGGAGACCAGATAAAGAGGCATAAACAAATGAAAAGTGGGGAGGTGGCTGGAAAAGGCACAGCATTCTGGACGTGCTTAGGTTATTTTATTTTGGTTTCTTATTCAGGCGTTCAGAAAACCCTGTTCACACTGGGGCATACTGTTAGAAACACATATACATCCATGCATTCTTGTATGCAATGTATGTATAATCAAGCTTTGTAAAGTTGTCTAGTTACCAGGTGAGCAGCAAAATGTACTTGTCAGCTTTTTGCTGTTTGTGATGACAACAAAAAAGTAAGTGGTATTTTAGTGAACCTGTCAGGGAATTGACTCGTGCTGACTGAGGAGTAAGTAGGTAAATAAAACTGTATTTTAATTTATTAAGTATGTTCCTTTGAAAGTGATGTGATTTCCATTGCTATCACTAGTGTAAAGGCTTGACTGGAGGTTTTCTAGAGCTTACATGATAAAATGTTTAACATCTTGGGTAAATTTGAAGGTCAGCTCAGTTTCTAAATGTATTTAACTTAGACAGGTGGTCCCCGTGTCCCTCCAGAGGAGGACATTTGTAGTATTGCACTGCCTAAAGTAACAGTATCATTAACTGCATTTTAGGAAATTACATTTTGTTATCACATTAATTCTTCGGATAATAATGATTTGTAGCACAAAGCTCAAGAAATGTATTTTCAAAAATGCATAACTAGAGTCCACATTGAAGCCAGATTTTCTAAGCAGCATAACTTCTTAATCAGCTTAAATGATATTGGTTGGGTTTCCAAAAACTGATTAGAAGCCGGTGGCTCTGAGAAAAGCAGTAGGAGCTGTGGTGTCCTGAGCTCCTTTAATATCTAGTCATAATTATTACTATGTCTATATTTGTAACTGTATCTGCAATACTCTATTTCTGTGAAATTTGATTTGTCCAGTTTGGCAATGTCCAAACTTAACAGAAGGCACTATACAACACTTTGTCACACAGAAAATGCAGCTGCATTATGTAGCAGAAACCACATCTTGTATCCCTCTGGATGAAAATTTCAAAGGGATTTTTGGAATAGAGGAGGAAATCCCCAAACTCTCAGGTTTTGGTGTGCGTCACCAATCTAGCAGTTATGCATTCTGTGGGAGAGAAGTGGGGAATGAGAGAGCAGATGGAAGATGAACCTGAAAAAGTAAAAATTACATAGTACTTGAATGTTACTCCTTAGAGTTTCAGAATTGCAAACTAATTTATTTGTCTTTTTTTAATGTTGTGACTCAGAGCTATTCTGCGCTTATATATGTTTCCTTTAACTATTATTTCAGAATAGCCAAGTAAAAAGAAAGTGTTTTTAAAAGCTCTATAGTTCTTTCAAAGCAGAGTACTTACAATAGTTCAAGGTGTAGCTCCCATGAGCACACAGGTGCTATTTTCTTTTGTAAGAGTCTTTTCTTAGCTGATTTTAACTCTGTTGCTCTTTGACTATTTGACTGTAATTTCGTATGCTATGTTTTCACCTGAAACAAAATAGTTTAAAAAAAAAATAATCAGCAAAGACTGTTCAGCATTTTCAGGACTAAGTTGGATGATAAAAATATAATATTTCACTAGAAATTATATTTGTACAACTTTTTACTTTAAAGGTCTAGCATCTCAGAAAAGAGAGATGTTGCTGAAAATATAGATAAGGCTTTTTCACCATCCCTATTCAAACCTCCCCTCACTCAGCCAAATTATAAACCCATGGGTTTCTTTCTTTATACTTGTTTAGTAGAGATATGTTGGACATGACAGAATTGCTGAGCAAGGAGACAGATGTTTGAGGTCAGTGCTAAGGGCTCTCTGTAGGTCTATAGGGGCTCTAGGTCCTATAGGCACACAGGCACACAGACAAGTTTTGTTTCTACAGAGCACCCTGAGCAGATTAATAAAGCTTTTCTATTTTATCTCTCTGTCCATGGTGCCACCTAAGCAAACATGGAGAAGCTTGCTCACATTGATTTCAATCCTTTTCCTTAGTGATTATATGAAAAAGAGGCTTTTGGAACAAAAAGTAGGATTTTAGAAGAGGTCCTGGGTATAGGATATGGGAAGGCAGAAAACCAAAGGATGAATATAGAGGAAGGGAAACTATTGCAACATACCAAAGGAGAAATATATGAGGTTCCATAGCCCTGAGGTTCCACCTAAGAGTGCCAAGTGCAAACCTGAATTTATACACGATGATGGTATTATATATAGATCATACTGAATTAGTAGGCCCTCTAACCTGCTAAATTTCCATTTGTTAAACACCTCAGTGCATGAAGACTCACACATGTTGAGGTGAGCAACCTGAAACAAGGAATTGATAATCTCAGAGATGCCCATCTCTCCACCCTTTCACCTACAGTGACCATGCTTCTATTCAAGATGCCTACTGAAAAAGTGAGAATCACAGAGGGAGTATGTTCTGAGATATGGTCAGCATCTCTATGGTAGAAGCTGAGAGAGACCCCTCCTTCTGGTGTGCTGCTCCTCAGTACCAACTGTGATACCAAGAATCCCTTCTTACCATTAACTGATCCATTTCATGCGTCTATCTCCCACTTCTGCAGCAAGGCACACAGGATCCCTGCAAATAGCACCTTCCTTCATAGCACATTCTTTTTTTTTTTTATACTAGCTGTTGCTGGGCATTGAGAAGTCTGACTCGCCAGATGAGGGCATGTACAATGGTCTTAGACTTTGTTTATCAGATGTACGTTAACTCAAATTTCAGGCTGTTTACTGTTCTCAGAATACTTCTTAGTGCTCTTAATTCTGGCTTTTTTCCCCAGTAAGTCACAGCACTGGGGAAAAGTGAGACCAACTGTGTTCAGTATGTAGTCTTGGGGTTTGATCTCACCCCCAGTGGAGTCAATGGTAATATTAATTTAAAGCTAGTAGGCTGATATTCAAAACACAGAAAAGACAATATGGTAAATTATGATTTAAAGATGAGGTAATGACGTAGGAGGACAATTACTATTTTGAAAGAGTAACTATTTAAAGGAAAGGTCTTACGAAACACCATGGTCAACAGAAATAGAGGGGAGAATGAATCATGTCAAACCCAGCTCTGTCTTCCAGGAGCTGTACAATCACACTGAGATGGATCCAAAATTTTATGAGAATCTTTCCCTTAATTTAGCTATTTTTTAAATCTGTGCTTCAAGCAAACAAATAATTAAATCTTCCTAAAATCAATCTAGTGAACTGAGTCTTGGAAAAGAGGCCTCAGAAAACCAGCAGCAGGTCTTGTGATACTTGGAGCACTTTTCATTGTTTCCAAATAGTGGAAGTGGACCACCTACTGAGCCTAAGAGGTGATTTGTGGCTAAGACTTACATCCCCTGGAAAATGCTACACTTGGAACTGAAGAGAAAACGAGGACAAGGGGAAATCACAAAATGTACCCCATTTTGCAGGACTTGTTGATGACACGGCCTTCCTCATTGGAAAGGTAGTAACAGCTGACACTATTTTTTGCAGAAGGCTTTATAGGGTATTCTTAGTGCTTAATGCTTTTTCTGAGCAGACAAAATTGTTTTTCTGTGTATTGTCTCTGCAAAGTGTGTTTGTTTTAATGGTTGACATATACGAAACTCATCTTTGGTGGTTATATTACAGTCTTAAAATAATAATAATGTTTACCCCTACCATGAATTCACTTTTTAGAGTTTGCCATTGCCGACGTACTAACCTCTCTGCTGCACTTGAAGTGCAGCCGCAAAGAAAGTTCTTGTTAGAATTTAAGATGTGAGGATCCATTTCTGCCTAACAATCTCCTACTCCTGCATTCCCTGAAGTGTATCCCATCTGCTTTTGGGAGCTCTCATTGCAATATGCAGTGATTGCAGGATAAGCACACCATTTTCCTGTCAATACTTTCCTATTAGCCTCCTGGATCCATACATCATCGTCTTGCTGGCCTGCAGTTTGCTTATCTTTGTCTCTGAGGCTGCCTTTGATTTATCTAACACCCAGGTTAATGAGGCATGGAGCCCAGGGTGGCTCCAAGGATAATGCACTCCTGTATAAAAATGCTTAAGGAAGGATCAAGTGATAATCCATTCTAGACTAAAAGGCCTAGCTCTTCAACAAATGTTGTGTTTCTTAATCTCTAAGCTAAGACTATAATAGCTCCCTGTTAAGCTACTGCCATCAGTAAAACTATACATGCTAGCTGTATGAAATTTACAAAAGAACTGAAAATTAGATTTTAATTTGTGTTCCAAAAAAGGCAAAAAAAAGTTCATTTCTTAGGAGCAGTTATCACCATTATTTGACAGTGTTCTTATGCAAAAATAAGTTAGCTTTAATATTTAATTTACAGTAATAGTTTTATATTCCCTCAGTGGGACCTATGTTTTTCTAAAGACAAAAATAACAGAAGCTAGAATGTTACTGTGGCAAGGATAAATCAAACTAGCTATTTCAATAATGGAGGTAATTAAAAAGTGTATATATCTGAGATGTACTGAGTGGTTAGGGGTTGTTTAATTAACATAAAAATTTCAATATCATCAGCAAGTGTGTTGGTACCACAAAAGCATTGTTAAAAATACATCTTAAAATAGTTATGCCCTTCTCTATTCCTAGCTAGTACATAAGGCTAATATACTTCTGCTTCCCATTTCTGCTAATTACCATCATACACAGGAACATTTTAATGAAAGCAAGGTGAAACTACAAGTAAGCTTTCAAAACCATATTTATTTGTTTATTTTTAAAGCTGTATACCACATATTACTCTGATGTCTGTTTTGGCTTTTTTTTTTTTGGTTGTTTTGTTTTGTTATGCTTGGTTGATCTTCATATTATGAATCTGCTACAGGCTTCTGAAATAGGTGTAATGTGTAACCATTTAGAAAATGGCATAGCACCAAATAATGGGATCATTCCTGTGGGATGCTATGCTCATATTTTGGAGAAAAAAGCCACACACAAACAAGGCTTTCACCAGTTGGACCACAGCTGCCCCGAAGGACTTGACCCAGGTAATAAGTCCTTTACTGGTCACTAACCTACATTATTGAGATCTAGTTTGGATTTTGATGACATGACATTGCTAAGGGTTGTTATTGAGATGTAAATGATCTTCCATTGGGTTATTTAAGACACATGAATTACCTAGTTTAGAATGAAAATTAGTTATTGATTATTCCAGCAATTAACAAAATAAATTTTAGCAGCTTTATTAACATTTTCAGAAGTCTTAAATTATTTTTTGCTCAAACTGGCCCAAGCGGCTAGATTGATTCCTTAGGAATATTTCAGATGTTTTGAAAGCAGAGAACAAAAATAAGCAAACATTGCTGTGTTAGTTGTGTTCTTCCATTTAAAAGGATTACAGCAGTAAGTGATGAAGTTTTCTATAAAGTTGCACGCTGTGCTCCATATGTTCTTTAGTATTAAAGACAAGCTTGGAGCACAGATAAAAGTAAAATCTTCATCCTGTTTGTTCTGTCTTCTTTTTGAAACCTCTATCATTAAATTAACATAATTTGTCATTTATAAAGTTCTTTTTCTTTACTTGCATTTCTTTCCTTAACATTTAGAATCTACTACCTTAAAAACATCCTGAGATAGGAGGCAGTCTTTTCAGATGCCCATTGTTATTTATAAATATCTCTTAATGGTATTGATAGCACAAGTATTAACAAAATACATTTTCCCCTCTGACTTTAAGTGGAGAGTGTTAGTTTATCTCTAGGAATTGTAATTAGAAAATGTGTTTCTTGGATTTTTCACATGGAATATTGCTAGGAAATCTATAGAGGCTGTTAGGCATATCCAGGAAGTCACATGGCTCTGCTACATACTTGATCTGCTGACAAAAATCAGAGAACACAAGATAAAAATATATTTTATAATTAACTCAGCCTAGTCCTCACTTTTTCTATGCTACAAGCTCCAGCCAATGAAGTGTTAGGCCCTAAACAGAAACCCATGCTATCCAGTTATAATTTCACTGTTTGGGTCATAGTGATACTTTAATATATAAAACATTTAGGTACAGAAATGGCACCAGCAATTTGATGGGACTGCTAGAACTCATTACTTAATGTGCTGTCTGTAGATGGGACTGAACTTACTGAAACTAATACTGCAGTCATGTGCTACCTTTTGTGCTTCTATGTCATGTCAGGATCCTCCAGATCTCAGATAATATTACATGGAGAATTAGCTGCCTACCCATTGCAGTTTGAACATGGCTATTAGAAAACTCTTCCACAAAGCGATATTTCAGTTTAAAAGCCCCTTTTCAAATTATCAGCTTACAGCAGAGTGTCGGTATTTTCTAACAATGGCTTTCCTTGAACAATTCTCTCTTTCTTACTACTTTTTGTTTTTTCTGTTCTCTCAATCCTGCTGTTCTGATACAGGCAAAGTACCCACTGATTTAAATGAGTTTTATATCCTGTTCTTATGAATCCCTGTCATCAGTTCAATGTCTGAACCATCAGGAGGAATACTTCTCTTTCAAGACATGACAGACGGCATTGCCTCTGACATTAAAGAAGGATTTCATGAATGAGTATTTATAGCAGCTTTTGCGCCAGCCTTTACATCCATTAAACATAGGATACAAGTTCAGTCATTTCTGTTTTGTTTGGGTTTTTGTTCGGTGGTCAATATAAGAGATAAGCAGCAACTCCTTGCACATGATTTTTTTCATTTAATTTTTCTAAAAAGGGGTTAAATGTTAGTATTTTGAAATACAGAGAAAATGTAACTGTGTTAATATGCATTGAGATATAACAATAATCAAATACAAACATAAAGATTTTGCCATATGAGACTTGAATATTTATTTTTTAGATCCAAAAAGCAAGACACATCTGCCAAAACACACTAGCAGGTATTTACCATTAAAAATAAAAATATTCCTTAAAGGATTAGATACACAAGACAGCTATAGCTCCTATGAATAACCAGACAATAAACGTAAATATCTTCTATTTCTCTGTACATCACCCAGTAACTATTGATTTCTTCAGTTGTTCTGTTTCTTACAGAGCTCTACTAGTACATATTCTGAATGGCAGTAAAGCTGTTGTTTGATTCAGATTCAGCCCAACTACCTGTGAACTTTCCAGTGAAGCACTTGGGTTACCTGCAATCACCTGTATGGTAAGTGCAGAGAGGCATGCAGCATAAGAGGTGAATGATCCTCTGGAAGTGCTTATTTTTATCTATTCGTACGTAGGAGGAGTAAGTATTTGTAGGTACTAAGTGTGAGGTTTGTAGGCCTTTCAGATGACCTTCCCAGCAAGCCCATTCCTGCTTTGCTTAAAGAGGTTCTATCTCAAATGCCTGTGACAAGTGTAAGCAGAGCATGATTCTGCAGAAATAAACCCCTCAAACCAAAAAGTTAACTAAGAAAGAAATAAAAAAACCCAAACAAAACAACCCAAGGTGTCCAAACACATTTCATAACATATCGAGGGGCAATTCAAATTCACTGGCTTTGCTTCCCAAATGTCGCTGTAGTTGGGGCCACATTTCAGAAACACATATCCTTTTCAGTGTGTGTTTTTTTCACCAGAGATTGTCTCCTGTTTTATCACTTACATTTCACTAGGCAGATCTTGTAAAGAGGTCAGCAATTCTTTGTTCCATAGGTAGCATAGTTTCTCAGCTCCACCACACTCCCTTTCCTTCCAGATGTGCTATACCAGCACCAGCAGTGCATATATCTAGTCTTCAAAAACACACTCCAGTGTCTTTCCTGACCTCTGATTGCAAGTAAAGATTATTCCCCTCAGACGTTCCCATAATAGGGATGTGTACTATGTGGTTTGCATATAGAAGAGCATGAAGCTGAAACATGCAAGTGAATGCAGTTTTGTGGCACTGGAGGCAGGATGCTATGGAATGGAGTCTATAGATGAGCACATATTATGAAATACAGGTATGCATCCAGCTCCCTATTGAGATACCAACCTGTGGACTGTGAGGAAAGCATTAACTCTCTCCCTTTTTTGAAATAGCTTCTGCTAAACAAAACAATTGCACCTGCAAATATCACCCGATGCAACAATTTTAAGACAGACTGGTGTATCTTGCATTAATAATAAATGTGAAGCACAGCCTGATCTTTTATTTTATAACAATAAAACACACCAGTGTATACTCAAAAAACATTCATAATAAATATCAGGTTTAGGAAAAAAGAACCCCTAATATTGTTTGAAGTGTGAAAGGAATGTTTTGCTTTAGTAACTGCAAACAAAAATTCAAACAATTTTCAATTTATGGTTCACCTGTGTAGGCATTCTTAACTTGAGCTCTAGCAATTCAGCAGCATTTACCTGTGCTTTATTATTAATTAAGATGACTAATAAGATTTGGGTAACTGGCTGTCATAACCAAAGACATCTAGGGAGCTGGCTAAGGTGAAAGGTGATGGAGTAGATCTGAGTGCCTCTGGCCATTTTGGGGCCTTTTCCTAGTGGTTTCACAGGAAGAGCTCAGATGCTGAAACAATTGCTTCTTGTTGGCGATCACTCAGATGGCTCAACAGGCAGGTAGTTAATACACACGTAACTCTCATCTTTCCTATATTTCCGATCCTTAAGCAGTGAGAGAAGGTAGTAACATTGCTTATATTGCTCTGTTCTGTTGTGTTTTATGTGTAGCACGATCACAAAACCTCGTTAATAGTGTGGGGTTTTTTTTTTGTTATAACTGTAGATTTATATAAAATATTGTCAGTAACTACACATTTATATATCTATTCGATGCAGCATGTAAGCAAATGAGATTCTTCATACAAAGCAGTGAAATGTAATGCACAATCTAGTATTTAATTAGAATTTTGCCTGAATTAAATGCACTGTGAATAACAGACTTAAATCCATATAAGAAGAGAGAATGTCTAGTGGTAACCTAATACATCTTCTTGTTGCTCTTCTTGCTCCATTTATAAAGTAGTTTCAAAGCAAGTGCACTAGTTGGAAAAGGAGGAAGTAATTTAAGAAGTCCGGATCTTTAGTAGACCATTTGGTTGCGAAATTGCTCAGTTCTTTGGGCAGCTCAAGTCCTGCTTTTAAGGACAATTGCTGAACTCCACTCTGCCAACTGTCATACACTGGAATTACCCCGATACTGTATTCCAGCAAACCTGTGGCTTACTGAGTCTGAGGCAGGCACAGTTAAATGCAAAATGTCAACCATTCAGAAAGAAAGGTTGAAGAATTTGCCTTTCCCTCAATAGGAAGTAAATCCCACTGGAAGGAGCCATACACACAAGCTGTACTTATGTCTATATTTGTCTTGTCTGACGACACAGCAAGCAGTACTCGAGTGATACTTTTACTAATGAGAACAAAGGCATTTTCCAGCAATGGAGACATCTACAGTGGAGGTCTGCAAAATGAAATGTTAGTCTAAATGATGGCATTTGGATGAGTACACAGATTTTGTAGCAGAATTACAGTTTCTGAAATGCTAATGTGGGTTCTTTTGAGTTCTTCTTCCTTGGACAATGTGGCAACTTTTTGGTACATGACTATTCTTTTTTCAACTTTTCTGTTTTCCACCTGTCTGGTTTAGCTCTTCTTTTGCTATGGTTATCTGTACCTAAAGGACAGAAGATTGGGAAGTACTGTGTTAGAGAAGTCCCAGGTTCAATGCCAACTACACAGAAGGATACATACATTTAAATTACTCAAAAATAGACAAGTTAAAGTCAAACTATTGATGAAATACCAAAGCATTTATTCAGTCCTTTCTCAAAAACAACAGTATGCAAGTCGCCAAGAGATTTCACTCAGTTCTGACTTACATTTGGTGATCAAGGTTGTTTTGTTTGAGCAAGATGAGGGGGATGAGAACAGTAGGAATAGTAAAGCTAAGTCACTTTTCTCTTTCCCTTTTAATGAGTTAAATATGACATACAAACAGAACAAGTGAACTGAAAGAGTTGTCAATCTCTTTCATGGTAAGGCAAACAGCTGGATTTCATAAAGGAATGATGTGTGGAATGATTTTTATTTTTCTAGCTGAAACAAAAAAACGAACATAGACATTTTTGTTAAATGGAAGTTATATACAAGAGCTTTAGGTTCTTGGTCATAAATAGATTTTGTGGTTTTATTTTATTTTTCTCTTTCTTCCCCTTCCCAATGATAGGCAAAAAAAAAAAAAAAGAAGGCTAGAAAAAAAGTGATGAGATTGCAGCGATGAGGAGAGAATGAGAACAAAAGCATAAAAAGTTTTACAGTTACTTTGTTAATCAAAAATATTCTCCCCAAATTTTCAGCTGAAAGCAATTTTTATCTTTTGTTTACTAGCAGAAAGTTTTACATGTACAAGACAAAGTCTCTTCCCAAAGGTCTGAAGTCTGATATAGAAAATGTGTAGTCAAAGCAGGAGGGATTGTTTTTTTTTTCCCTGCTGCTCTTCTGTCCTAATCATGCACCCAATGTATATAAAAAGAGGGTTTCCTAAGCCCACAAAAGCGCACTGATGTGGTTTGCTGCTTATCTGCTTCTCAGTCTTTCTCTTTGGTTAGTAGACTGCTCTGTGTTTTTTTCCTTCAGCTCTCTAATTGTATGGGTTTGTATTAACGTAGCTCCTGTGAGCCAGAGGTCTAAGCCTCCAATGTGTAAGCAGGGTCTGTGGGTTCAAATCCTGATGGCCATGGGCTGATGTTGGGCAACTGTGTTAGCCAGGGATCTAAGCAGTCAGGTGAAAATACTATTGTAGAAAACCACTGGGTTCAGCAAATGTAAGAGAATATTATGATGTGAAAGGCAAAGCTTTTCCCTGATTCCAATAAAGGCAATTTCTTCCTCACCAGTGGTAGAAGAAAAACTTAAAATTTCATTTTTTTTCACCAATTTTAGAGTACCTGGCTTCCTTGAACAGCTTTTAGACAGAGAAATTAATCAGCAGCAGTAAAATGCTGTGCTACAAAACTTCTGTTTTATTTACTTTGTCCATAATTACATTGCAGAGCATCCATAAGCGGGTGTGCTCTTCTTTTTTACCTTCTGGTCCTTTTCTCTATTTTCTTTAAAAAAACTTGGGACATATGTTATTTTTAAAGGTGCTATTCTGTCTTTAGTTATTGAAAACAACAAAAATGTTGGACAGGTATAATTTATCCTGGTTTTAGACTTCTGTAATTAACTTATGTATTATTTCTATCAGCTATAAGTAGATCTCTGCAGCAAAATTGGCACTCAGGCAGAGCGGGTTTATTTTTCTAGAAGCTATTTGGAAACAAAATGTTAAAATCCACAGTAGGCATAAACTGAAGTAACAAAATCTGTGTCTAGATTAAATGGCCCACCTCCTGGCAAAGTTTATAGCCAGAACAGGTTAGGAGATGGAGCCTTTATGCAGAAAAGCAAGTGCAAATCTAACACAATGCTGTGAAAGTTTTCTGTAGCACTGCATTACCTTAATATTCCCAGTGGTTGAGATATTCGTCTGATTAATCTGAAGATGTCACATTATCTAGAAAGCCCAAATATGCATTAAAATGGCGAAAGCTATGGGCATGATTGAACTGTGATAACATATGGTTTGTACAGTCATTGGCCTCTTAAGAACTTAACTTCCAGCTGGGGTCTGTGTAACATAAGAAACAGGGATATCACATTTCCCCCATCTCTGCTTCTGGCAGGTGTGTGCTGGAGACTGACTGCTAAATACTTTGTAATTAGTATGCCTTGGAGCAGTCACTGTCATCTTACATCTGTAACTGGAGTGAGGGCACTGTTAGCATGGCTATGTTCATTTCTTCAATGTCCCAAGCCTATAGACCTATACAAGGCAGCCTGAAGGATCAGTGTTTGATGCATGAACCATAGGCAGACCTCAGAAATGTATCTAATTATACCAGTATCTGACTGCAGTACTGTGTCAAGATGCATTATTCATAGACAAGGATGAACTAGTATTCAAGGATAGACAAATCTTATATATTCTGCCAGTTCTAAAGTTCAATGTCTAATTGAAGATTGAATAGTTTGAGACAATCAATAGCTGTATTTTAGATTTTCAAAACTATTCCCGCACTACACAAAGTATTGCTATATTTCCCAATATCAATGTGTACAGTAAAGCATTGGTATCATCTTTCAAAGTGTGTGAGAGAGACAGAAAGGTATATTTACTGCTAAGATATAACGTTAAACAATTTTCTGTAATTGCATAGCAGTACCTGCAACCTTTGTGTTCTTTACTAGATCCCAGGCTATTTTAGGGGCAGTATGTTGGTGTTGCTCATAAAGTTTTCATTTATTTAAAAAGCTTAATTCTTTTTTTTTTTTTTTTTGTTTTTTTTTTTTTTTATTTTTCTTTTTTTTTTTTTTTTTTTTGGGGGGGTGGCAGGAGTGCAACAATAAATCCTTTTGGACAAATTGATAGGATTTATTTTCTCTTGGTTTAATCCACAGTACCTATTTTAAAACAACCTGTACTGATCATAGAATCATAGAATCAGCTACGTTGGAAAAAACCTGTGAGATCATCAAGTCCAACCATTACCCCAAGACTGCTAAGACCACCACCAAACCATATCACTGAAGGCCTCATCTACATGTTTTTTAACACTTCCCGGGATAGAAGCCGTAAGCCACAAGCCACAAATACAGATGAACATTTAGGCAGCAGCCACCCTTCATGCAAAATCCAGAGGGAGGCTCCTCACCCTCAGCTGCAGGAGCTGTGATCCTGAGGTGATGTAGGTTCTATTTGGAGAACCTGGTGTCTACAGGTAATTTTTAAAACAGAGAAGACTGAGTTTCAGTTTTGGAGTCAGTCATGTGAACAAGCATCTCAGAAGCAAATTGGTCCTATTGGGTGCTTCAAATACACTCGAAATTTTACTCTGAAATCAGTTGGCATCACTTAAGAGCTGATACTGTGTGACTTAACAAGATACACACCTTAGCAGGTAGATCAGTGCTTGCTTCATTTTTCTTCACAAATTTCAAGTGAAGATGCATCTTGTGTCATTTAATCACCGTGGACATGGAACATCACCTCGAGATTCTTCTGTTACACCTTATAGCTGAGGTTATGTGTCTTAAAATCACTTCTAGCCAAAGAATGCAGTCCTCAGTTCATTTTTCCAATGACTAAAAAAACTGTTCTCTGTAGCTGTTATCCAGGAATTAATCCAACATCCAACTGATAAAAATAAATGGGGGAGATCTTGTCTACCCAATTTTTCCTTAAATGTTTTGGTGTTTAATAAAGAAGCCTTCTTAAATTAAATTCTTACATAGACACACACACACACACAAAGGACTAAGGTTTCTCAGAAAATCTGAAGGTGTCTTTGAATAGTTCCTAAAAAGTAATCACTTTATTTAGATTCAAAGCCACCTTAATTAGCTGTATAATTAGATGAATAGGATTTTTTTTTTTTTTTTTTTTTTTTTTTAAGCAGGAAATATC
>JAOEHY010052971.1:36639-68853 GCA_025447955.1 Psilopsiagon aurifrons
CCTTGCTTTTCGATGAGCATGCATTCATAAGCAAATTCTTTTTGAAGAAAATTATCGGGTTAGGATCAGTTTCCTTTAGGAGGATCAGTTTACTAGATATCTCAAAAATGATCACTGGAATACTATACATGTAATTCCTGGATTCTAGTTGGTTAAATAGAATCATAGAATTATAGATAGTTTGGGTTGAAAAGGAACTACAAAAGTCATCTAGTCTTAACCTCCCTGCAATGAGCAGAGATAATGGATCAGGTCCTGCTTTTATTCCTGAATATACCTACCTCTAGCTCTGGGAAACTGGTATACTTTTGTTTACATAGATAGAAAGAACCTGCTACGAGAAGTCTTTTCCCTGTGCTTGCACTTTTTTTACATGTCAAATAACTTCTTAAGCTTCACCTTGGTAAACTAAATAGATAGAATGTCTTTGGTCTCTAGGGCAGGTTTTCCAGGCTCTGAATGCCTGCTGCTGAGAGAAGATGAGTGCTTTAACTCTGGGAGTTGGAAATTCTCACTGTCTCTCAAGAGGTAGCCTCTATAAAAAAGATACCTTTAATGTTTCTTAAATGTTTCAGAACTCAGAGTTCTTCAACCTTCTTAAGAGGAGCTGGCATATGTGCCTGTATATTTAGAGAATGTTTTGCATTAAGTAGTCAATATTTATATAAATGTCTTAGATAATGTCTGATTGCAACCTGACTGTTCTTAGGCAGGTAAAATTGAGATGGATGCCAGACTTTTTTTGAAGTCCTGAAAGAAACATCTAGTAAACACAATAAATGAGAAAATAGTTCAAAGGAATCTCTGAGTCTGATGTGTAATATCCTTCAAATGATTACTCTGATAGCAGCAGCAGGATAAAAGATAATAGAGTTTTAGCCCCCACGACTTTTACAGTATGTCTGTTTGAATATATTTTTTAGAGAGGAAAGGCAATATCTCTTCTCCAGTCTGGACTGAATTTGTTATTCAATGCTTTTGCTCAGGGAAGTATTCACACAAGTTCATGGGAGAGATGTAAGAGTCAGAGGATAGCCTGACCTAAAATACTTAGGCTCTCAGGAACTTTGGCAGTCTGCACTATAGAAATAAGTATAGCTTTTAGAAATAACTATAGCTATAGAAATAAGCTATAGAGATGGGTCTGCTCTGAATAATTGCCCAGAAGGAGTGTTCCTTTTACTTATTTTTGGATAACCTGGTGATTTACCTCCAGCCTATGTAAAGGAGATTGCAAAGTTGTCCTGCCCAAGGCTACACTGTAAAAGACATTGCATCCAGCAGGCTGCATCCCTCTCAGCTTTCTTAGCCATGTGAGCAAGGTGCTATCCCACCCTGGATTCATCCCAGGTAATTGAGGGGGGAAGCTGTGTCCACCTGCAGCCATCCGTCTGTACTCCGTGGCAGGAGGTAGATATCATGAGTTGATGCAGAGGTTGTCTCTGTCCCAGGAGAATAGGATGACTTGCTCCCAGTCCTATCTGCCTCAGCTAAGCTGTGTCCTGCTCTGAGTCACCTTCTAAAGGGGATCAGTTTGGCCAAGTAGCACCAAGGCCCCTGATACAACAGAGTAACAAATACTGAAGTGCTATAAGGCAGTAATAGCAAATTGTGAGAGCCACATTTCCATTCTCTCTCCCTCCTCTCCTGTGAGACCGCACTTGTGTTCAGCTCTGGGGCCCCCAATACAAAAGGGACTTAGACCTGCTTGAGTGAGTCCAAAAGAGAGCCACAAAGATGATCAGAGGGCTGGAGCACCTGTTCATGAAGACAGACTGTGAGAGCTGTTCTCATTCAGCCTGAGGAAGAGAAGGCTCCAGAGAGATCTTGTAGCAGCCTGCCAGTACCTAAAGGGAGCCTATGAGAAATCTGGAGAGGGACTTTTGTAAGGACCCCTAGTGACAGGACAAGGAGGGATGGCTTTGAACTGAAAAGGGGGAAACTTAGACTAAATATAAGGAAGTTCTTTATTGTGAGGGTGGTGAAGCACTGGCACAGGTTTCCCAGGGAAGTTGGGGCTACCTCATCCCTGGCAGTGTTCAAGACCAGGTTGGATGTGGCTTTGAGTAACCTGGTCTAGTGGGTGGTGTCCCTGCAGGGGGTTGGGACTAAGTGATCTTTAACATCCTTTCCAACCCAAACTGTCCTGTGATTCTGTTCCATGATTCTATAACTCCCTTCACCAACTGACACTTTCAGTGTTTGTGAACCACTAGTGTGACAGATCCCAAAATTTATCTTATTATTTAGCTGGGAAGAATATCTCCTGTGGTGCATGAGACACACAAATCCTTCAAGAACACTATCTTATGTAAGAAGAAAAGGTTTATTGATAGTATCACAGTTCAGACTTCTTTTCACTGGTAATAGGATATTATGCTCCCCAGGTGACATGCTCATCTGGGAGTTAAATGGTAATGTAATATTCAGCTAAGTTCATATTAATTATTCTTTCATTTCTTTCTGTTGTTTCTTACTATTACTTTCTTTTCCCCTTGCTTGTAGCTCCTGCTTTTAAACTGTTTTTAATTCCTGACACTCCGTGCTCATGGGAGTCCCTGCACTTTGAGAATACTTGACATTCAGGAAAATACACTTTATATGTTAAAAATCAATGGTGACACAATATTTACAGCCCAAAGGCCAAACATTTGTGTTTCTTTATAGAGAGTAAGTGCTTGGAGACCAACTTTGTGCTGCTAAGCTGTAGACATCAAAGAATAATAATACTGCAGTTTTAAACTCAATGGCTTGAGTGGGTTCCAGCACAGATAAGTAAGACCCTAGCTATTTTTTATGGATACTGATTTTATGGGTACTCTTAATACAGAGATGGATATAAGCACTGTTATTTTTTCCCCTGAACTGTGAACTAACTCTCTTTGTCTAAGAGAATGTCTCTTTTGTCTCTTTTGTGCTAAAATATCCATATAAAGTCTAAAATTATGAGACAATACTTTCTCCTTCTCATGAAAGAAGATGGATTCTTTCTGTTGAAATCATAATTAATTCCTTGAAAAAAAGAGACCATAATAAAATACTGCTTTCCTTCTTTCTCGTTAATTATATAATAAATATACACCATTTCTGAAGGCTTGATTTTTTTAACTACGAACTGAAATAAAAGCTACTTTAGAGATTCAGCCTCCCTAACACATGAGGTAGTTTGTCATTTTAGCACTGTTTACCGAGATTTGTTTTATATTCCAGGCAAGATTTATAATGTTTTCAATTGGTATATTTTACTCTAATAGGCTTAATTTTGGTGGGTAAGACAAAAACACTGCAAGGCATTTATTACATCATTAGAAACTACACTATGTATCTAGGGAATGCAGTGTCATTTGGTTTGTACGTTTGACCCCTGCTTGTTATTAGGTGCGCTTTACTAAATCAGCAGAAGGAGATAGGTCACTAACGACTATTACCAAGCTAATAATAATTATAAGGGGAAAAACCTGTTATTGATGTTTCAGACACCATTTCATATATGCTGTTCCTGAGACACTGATTTGTGATTTGCCTTATTAGGAATGAACTTTCTTTGACCTGTCATTTAACCTAAGTTAGACTGTTTGGCCTTATAGTTACATTCTGTCATTTCTAATGATGAAATGATTGTATTTAATTCTTTGAATGGATTTCTGTATGTTTTTGATTTCACAGTAGCTATAGAATAAATTAAAAAGAGAGAAGAGAAACTAAAAACAGTGTGAATGAGAAAAAAACACCCACCTTGAGAGATAATAGGGGACCAACAGAATTTGGACCATATTTTGAACCACTGAAAAGTTATGTTACTTGTGAGCAACATACATCACAGGAGCTGTATTATAGTCTCACTTCACTCTGAATATAACAAGTATGTGTTATATGATGAAATGCAATGACTTCAGCAGGGACTGTACTTCAAGTTAAATTCTTTGACCTGTGCAACTAGTGGCTGTTTTGCTGATTGTGGTGTCTCAATAAAGTCAATTAGCCATAAGCGTGTGGAAAGAAATAGGTTGAGTAGGTTTGTACAAGCAAAGTTGTTTCATTCTACCTTGTGGTGCTCTTCAGTCAATGAAAACATGTCTCCTAAAAGGTCTTTTCAGTATGCAGTTTGTTGCTGATTTTGCTCCACCTGGAAAGACCTAAAGTCTGTCAGGGGTCAGTCCATCAGGTTTGTGATTACAGGACATAAATGAAGCAGAAGGTTTCTATTTGCCAGATGCAGTAATGGGCAACTGTAGCTCAGAATACAGCAGCTCACTGGGAAAAAAATCACATCATTTATCTCCAGCTTTCAGAAAATTTTCACTAGCTCAAGATAATCTTTCCTATGTGATTTAGCGAACGGGCCGTAAGTGAGGAAGGACATGGCTGCTGGGACCCCTCAACAACAGGTACTTACAGCCTGTGAACCCAGGAGGGAAGAGCAAACCAGCCTTCCCTTAGTTTCTCACCAAAATACAACATATTTACATGTTTATCCTAAACATCCTCCTCTAGACTCTGCAGTTTGGGGCCCAGGCATGACTGTTACCATCACCATGGAGGCAGTGGTTATGGCTGCTCTGCTGGGTGGTGGCCAAGGCTCACATGCCTGGCCACATATAGGGCTGATGCAGCTGAGAGGCCTGTGCTTGGCCAAACAGGCCATTTCCGGCCCCACAGATGTTTTACTGACTAGGAGCCTAAATGGTAGGATACAGTTGGAGCTAGTCAATAAATCACCTTTCTTTAGTAGCTATCAGTTTTAGTAAAAAAACCCCAACAAACAATAAAAAGCCAAACAACTTTTCCTTTATTAGTACTCCATATGAAAGATTAAATAAAATTAATTATAAATTGGGGAGCTGGGGGGGAGGGGAGGAAGTTCACTAGCACTACGAGTACCAATAGGAGATCACATAATCATAAAAGTGTTTGAATTGGAAGGGAACTTAAAGCTCATCTAGTTCCAACCTCTCTGCCATGGGCAGGGACACCTTCCACTAGACCAGGTTGCTCAAAGCCCCATCCAACCTGGTCTTGAACACTGCCAGGGATGGGGCATCCACAACTTCCTGGGACAACCAGTTCCAGTGTCTCACCACCCTCATAGTAAAGAATTTCTTCTTAATGTCTAATGTAAATCTTTCAGTTTAAAACTGTTTCCCATTCCATTTAGCCTAGAAATCCTTAAACCTAGAAAATGGATCATGTAAAGGTTATAAATAATAGTGATATGAAGAAAAGAAATATGTTTATCATTTCTAACAGAAGAGAGAAGATTTTTGGAGAAAAGATACTGGGCTAATTGGGACTTTGATCCAGTTGATAGGGTAGTTCTATTTTTGTGGTGACCTGTGTCACAAAAAAAACCAAACCCAAACCTTACAAAGCTGTTTTTAATTTTTTTAATAACTTTTTAAATCTCTTTTCCTTTTTTTTTTTTTTTTTTATTGCTTCCTTGTACCTTCCCAACTTCCTCCAGCTTTTTGGATGTGCATCTATGCCTTTCATTTTGGTGTGTTACTACCTGGAATAATGTATTTCTGAATATATCATACTGGTTTCTCATGGTTTGTCTTTAGGAACAAAAACAGACAAGCAAGCTTTTTTCCCACATGTCTATAGTCATGAGAGTCCAACTACAATGAATGGGATTTCAGAGAGCAGCAGTGTTTCTGTTGCCATACCAGGAAAAAAAAGATGTATTCTCTGCATGTTAGTGAATATGAGATAAAATCCCAGGGAGACGAAGGTAAATCTCGGCAGAATTGAAGTAACAACTGTTTAATACTTTACATGCTAGCACATCTTCAATACAGAGATGACTGCGGATTTCACAACATTTCAACAGATGTATGATAAGAAGACAGAGGACTGCAGTCCAAATCTAAAGAGAAGGGATCTCTGCAAGGCTGTGACTTGCCATGCTGGATATAAAGCTAATGCAGATGAAAAACCATAATGCACAACACTGGGCGATAGCAACTAGAGATGGAGGAGGAGAAATGCTGGCACTGACTGAAATTTCACTCCATTTACACAGCAAATCTCCACATTTAGGTGTCATTTTTTACTTATTTTATATCATCTTAGATTTGATATTGCTGTCCATGACAGGTTACATCATTATAGTGTACCTTTAAGGCTCATGTCAGAGGGAGTAAGTGAAAATGAAGATTACTATCTGCATTTCACATACACAGCAGATTTTTTTCATTCTTACGTGTAAAAAATACACCTCGCTGGCAAGAGGAAAGGGAAAAGGAAACATGAGTCAGTTTACTTAAAGATCTCATGTATGTTTTTTCAGCAGAGTAAGAGTTTCCCTGGAAGGAGAAGAGTTTAAGAAGAGAAGGTTTAAAGAACACTGGGCAAGTGCCTTGAAAAAGAAACACATTCCTGGCAGTGGTCAAGGCCATGTTGGATGCGGCTTTGAGCAACCTGGTCTAATTGAGGGTGTCCCTGCCCATGGTGTTGGGGGTTGGAACTATCTTTAAAGTCCCTTCCAACCCAAACCATTCAATGATTACGAGATTTTTACTAGAGACAGAGATTCCCAGGCAATTTCATCAAGTCGCATAGCTGGAAAAAGTTGGAGACCAGGTGAGGACTAGGGAAAAGACCCTGCATGTTCTCATACTTTGTCCTTGTAATCTTTCTTAGGTGTGCACTTTTGGACATTCATGGAGTCCAAAAATGTAGTGTCCACAAGTTACAGGATGTGGCCCTGGGCTGGCCCATTCAGACCCTTCGTGAGAGTCTGTCACCACCATGGGAAACTTCAGTACTTGGGGAAGATTGCAAGAAACATTTTAAATAGTAGCCACATAGAGGGAAGAACAAAGTAGTTGTAAGGACAGGGTCATCTTCCAAACAGTGCCTTAGGAGCAGAATTTGCAAGACTGACCTCAGCATATCAGCTCTGCACACAGTAAATGGGGAAAGAGTTCAGGAAGATGTTAATATGGAATAGCTTGATAAAGATGCCTCCAATAGAGGTGGAGCAGGCAATAGCAAGAAGAACACATGCTAGACCCCATCTGTCTCCTATGTGACACTTCTGTGGAACTGGGATTTGAAACTTGAAATGGGCTCCTGAAATTAAGTGACCAGGAGGGATGGGGAGTCCTCCAGGGGTTAATTCCAATGCATTATGTGAAATACGTATCCACTCCTTAGGGCATGGATCAACATTTCATGGTGCCACCAAGCCAGAGCACTTCATACTTATCCACTTGCTTTCCATTCAGTCTTGTGCCATTTCCATGTAGTGATCCTTCTCTTCTCCCTACAGTTCATTAAGGAGTAGAAAATACTCTCCCTAGAAATAGTCTAGCACTCTGTGCCCACAGGACTCCTCTACAGCAGCATGTGATAGGATTGCAGCCACCTCAAGCTGCACCCTTCGTGTCTCCTTTCTAGCAGGAGACCTCTAACCACTAGGCTATTATGCAAAATAGGGGCCATACCACAGTAATGATACTGTGTGAGTTAAAAATGGCTGATGCAAGTCTAGCAAGTGAGATTTCCCTGGAGGCTTGTGCTGCAGTGCCTGCTTTCTGGTTCTGAAGGAGTCACAGACAGGACATACATAGATACCTCCCTTAGTCATCCTAGAGGAAAGGACACTACTTAGCATTTGAGGAAAGTCAGGTGCCCAGGTTATCTCAGGTGTGGCAAGAATTACCCAAATTCCTCTCATCTGTTTAAACATGAACAAATGATTAGTTGATTATTGCCAGGACCAATTAAGCTTGTGGCATAAGGTGTTTGCTCCTCTTGACAGATTTTTTTCTTTCTCTTTTTCTTAATCATACCTGTCCTTCACCCTTCCTTCTGGTGTATATTGATGTTTTCTCTCTTCATTCAGTTAATTTGGGGCCCAACTGCATCATTTCTGAACTCCGTCTTTCCTTTACAGAGCAAATGTGCAGGAGCTGACTGGAACTTCGAGTATACTAGAATGCAAACTTGGATGATGTGCAATTAGTGCTGAGAGCCTGATTAAAATTCACAAGAGCCAGGGGCACACAAGGCCAACTTTTCAACTGCCTCCAAGCCAGTTTCTGAATTCACCCCCATGTTTGACTTCATATTTAATAAGTGAAAAGATAGATGCGGAATTAAAAAAACCTTATTGTTAATTTATTGCTAATGTATTCCTCTATCAAAGTTGTTTTGCATATTGTTGATCACAGGCTCATTCTGCTAAAGGTTATATATAAAATCTCCCTCCCAAACAGGCACACACTTACATGCCAGTATTTTCTGTAATAGAAAACTTAGCACTCTGCTTCTTAATGAGTGGTGCTGATGGGAAATGACCCCTGCTTTCCTAAACACACAGCAATCTAATTTGAACCTGTGTGCCAATTACTGGCCTCTGTGGAGCACTTTGCTGTGAAACAATCAAGTCACAATAGGATTAGAAAGCGTTGCAGGGAGACCACAAGGGAAAGCAAACACAGGCATAACTGCAGGTTTATTCCTTTAAATTGTCTGTAAATAGCACTGGTAGCCTCCTCAGTGCCACCTAGGTATTGTTTCTATAAATCCTCTGTAGGTACAATCTAAAATGAATGCAGACAATGAGTCATTTATAGCACACCAACCTTACTCACTGAGCTGGTCTGTCCTTATGAAGATTGGAGGTGTTTGCTTAAGCAGCCTCAGAAGATAAAAGTAGACAAAGCAGGACAGACATCTTGGCTGCTGCAAAGACATTTTTCTTCAAAGAAAAAATTATCAGACAATGTTTTAATTTTAATATTTTTGTTGCTAATAGCAAATGTCATCCTGTGAGAGCAGCCACACTTATTTCTGGATGTGCATGGATAGACCTGGCAGATAGACAAGACACTTTCAATTTGACTGAATTAATACCTTTCTTTTAATCTGGAACCAACAGAGTATTCTAATATGTGGCCAATTCTGTGTACTTCAGCAGAGGCAATGCCCTGCCCTGTATCATGAATGTGCTGACTTATCTTGCTAAAATGGGATCTTAATTTATAGTTATGTTCTTCAAGTTTTTTCTTTACCAGCCTTTCAGGCCTGTCTGTTTTATTCTGGTTGCTCATTCCAAAATAGAAAGCATTTTGTTGTTTCTCTTTTACAAGACACTGTTTATGCTGATCAGGACTTGCAGCAACAGCTACAAAGATCAAAATGCAGCAAGCCAGTGAAGATATATCCCCCTGTTGTGAAGTGTACATTGTTCTTGTTGCTACATCTGTTGTAGAGTTGTCCCAAACTTACTTTCTGTAGAGGCTAGAGACTTTTTTCTCTGAAATATTTGTGCTAACAAACTGGAATGTACCCACATAACTTGACTTACAGTTACTTCTAAATAGCATCTGCAGGTGAGGCCACCTCTCATGGACACCTAACTTAACTCTCATGCCACTGTTGCAGGGGTCAGTCAGAGAATCAAATCAAGCAGACTAGCTATCAATATTGTCAATGAATAGTAATAATTGCTGTATAGGTAACAAGAGCTGTGACTGTTTCTCTTCATCTTCCGTGAGGTGGTTTATCCAGTCCAGATATATATAATCAATTGTGTTAGAATATGTCACGTTTGGAGTGCCTGTACTTTCTGACTTTTTATGTACCAAAATAACGTTAATGTGACTTATCTTTCCCTATCCTTCTACCACTGCAGCATGGGTACCTGCATCAAGTCAATAATTTTCTGCTATGTGTCCACAACCTTTTGAGGTCTCACATTTTCTGTGTTCAGTCAGAAGCACAGCCTGTAGCCCTGTTTGAATCCTGTGAAGACTCTTTCCAGTACCAAGTGGGTCAGATGAGGGAGCTAAAACTCTGACAGGTACAGCAACTGTATGTTTTGTGTTGAATGCTGAAACCAAGAATGCCGTGAAGAAGAAAGAGCAAAGCTCTTCATGGTGTTGCATGGTGAAGTAGAGGTCAAAATGCAATGGGCATGATTTGAAAAAAGAGCTTCTCAGACTTCATTTAAGGAAAAGCTTGCTTCCCATGAGGACAGTTGGGCAGTCGAACAGTTTTCCCAGAGAGGTTGTGCTGTCTTTGTCCTTGGAGATATTCAATACGTGACTAGAGATAGCCCTGAGCAGCCCAGTCTGACCTCAGAGTTGCTCCTGCTTTGAGCAGGAGGTTGAAATAAAATCCTCCTGAGGTCCCTTTCAATCTGAATGGGAATGTGATTCTTGTCATTTTGACTAGTTGCAATGTTCTCTGTGACTCCATGTTACTCTATGATTTCATATTATTTATAATACGTATATATCAGTATGAGACTGAACCTTAATTAAACTGTCTGTTCAGAGTGGTATGTACCAATTTCCTTTCTATCTTTGAAAATCCTAACATTTCTGAAGTAAAGAGTTCAGTTTGGAAAGAAATCAGCACAAAACTGGTCATAGACAAAAAGTGGTCATACTGGGTTGAGTCTTCTAAAACTATGAATATTTGATCTCTTAATTGTAGCTGTGCCTTGAATGACATTTAAAAATCTCTGATTTTATTAAGTTTCATCTTAGTAATTTAATTAGATAAAATCAAGATAAGAGGTTTAGTAACATACATTTTGAAATTAATGAGCTGAGTGCCAGAGGTTGAACTATATTACCCACTTCAAGTGCACATGCAACATTAATTAATGTAGTCTTGTTTTGTTTTAAGTGCATTTGATAATCTACTATGTGCAATGCTTACTTACAGTTTAAGAAGAGGAACCAGAAAAAGAAATCAAGAAGTCAAGTTCATGCAGTCAGTGTAGGAAAAAAAATCACTTTTTTTTCAAATATATTTCAAGAACTGAAGGACTATAAGCTTCAGAAGCTTAGAATTAATTCTATTTTTAACAAGAAAGGTAATTTAAGGTTAATACTTTCATTTGGAATCTCAGTCTTTGTTAAGGGGAAACACAGTAGTGACATCTATGAAGGAGAACTGAAGGAAGGGTATTTTTGTGAGAAGTAAGAAAAAAAATATTTCAAACTTTTTAACAATAAAATAATATGAAAGGAGATTATAAAGTCAATTTAAATGAAAGAAAATACAGTTCTGAACATTTGGGTAACCTTTTTGAAAATGCCAATGGAAATGTCTGCATTTCATCAGCATTTCACACTGTGAACAATTAGTTATGTCTTTATGACAGCTACTTCTTGCCTAAAAAAATTTTTTAGAAGCTTCTGTGGAACTTTATTTTTTTATTGAAATCTACCAAATGAATATTTCTAGGTTTATTCTTGCTATCAGTAGCAGCTACGTTAGTTGGAATCGTTATAGTACTGTTTTGAATTATCATAGTTTTAAACTAAGTAACGTAGATAGGAAATAATGGAAAGTGTAAGGCCTGTAATTCTGTCTTGCAGTTCAGGAGATGTTGTGAATACTGGAGAAAGGGTGGGGGTTTATTTTACTTCTGAGATGGACCGAGGGCCTGTATAGTGAACCTTGCTTTTCTCTAACATATGGATCTTATCTTTACTATATGGACCTTTTAAAAGGACTTTGTCCTTTTAATAAATACATATATACATACATATATATGCATACACACCCCAATTTATACATATATATGTATTCTTATATATATTTTGTTATATATATGTATACGTATATGTATGTATGTATGTTAGGAGTTAGAGATGTGCGCACTCCTGCAGGGCGATGATCTTAATGTCATCACGGAGATGCGGCAGGATGGCTTCTAAGGCTAGAGTGCTGGAATGGAAGTTGTACAGGCTCTTTAGCAAAGACAGGATGGGCAAATGAGGAGGGGGTGTTACCCTCTCCTATATGTCAATGATAATCTGGAGCGTAGAGAGCTCTGCCTGGGGACTGATGAGAAGCCGACTGAGGCCATATGGGTCAGGATTAAAGGGAGAGCAGGCACAGGGGACATTATAATGGAGGTATACTGCAGGTTGCCTGAGTAGGAAGACAGAGCAGTTGAGGCCCTGTGTAGACAGATAGGAGCAGCCTTGTGTTTACAAAAGCTTGTCCTGATGGGGGACATCAGCCACCCTGATCTCTGTTGAGGAGAAAACACAGCAGGGCATAAACAATCAAGGAGATTTCTGGAATGCATTGATGACAACTTCCATCTCCAAG
This sequence comes from Psilopsiagon aurifrons, assembly GCA_025447955.1. Classification (NCBI taxonomy): domain Eukaryota; kingdom Metazoa; phylum Chordata; class Aves; order Psittaciformes; family Psittacidae; genus Psilopsiagon; species Psilopsiagon aurifrons. Next base: position 48,724 of record JAOEHY010052971.1, read on the forward strand.
CCAATGAGGAGAGGTGCTATGCTGGACCTTGTTCTTACTAACAAGTGGTGGGGAATGTGAAGCTCAAGGCCAGCCTTGGCTGCAGTGACCACAGAATTGTGGAATTAAATATCCTTAAGGCAGAGGGGAGGGCACACTCTAAGCCCTCTAACCTAGACTGCAGGAGAGCAGGCTTTGCCCTCTTCAGGGATCTGCTTGGTAGAGTACCATGGGATAAAGCCCTGGAGGGGAGAGTGGCCCAAGAAAGCTGATGAATACTCAAGGATCACATCCCATAAGCTCAGGAGCTGTACGTTCTGACAAAGATGAAGCTGGGCAAAAACGCCAGGAGGCCTGTGTGTTTTGACAGTGTCCTTGTCTTTAAACATCCTTGTCTCTAAACTGGAGAAGCATGGATCTCATGGATGGACCATATACTGGAAAAGGAATTGGCTCAATGTCCAAACGATAGGACAAGGGCAATGGCTTCAAACTGGAAGAAGGTAGATTAAGATTAGATATAAAGAAGAAGTTCTTTTCTGTGAGGATGGTGAGACACTGGAAGGGGTTGTCCCAAGAAGTTGTGGATGCTCTATCCCTGGAAGGCCAGGCTGGACCAAGCTTTGAGCAACCTGGTCTAGTGGAAGGTGTCTCTGCCCAAGGCAAGAGGGTTGGAAGTAGGTGATCTTTAAGGTCTCTTCCAATCCAAACCCTTCTATGATCTTATATTTATATACACGCATAAATAATTCTGTTAAGACTGCTTTGCAGTGGTTTTCCAGACACTGCTGGTGTAATTGCTATATAGTGCAACATCATTCTCATTTTTAACTCGGGTAAGAAAGTTGGCTCTAGAGAGTATTGTTGGAATCTTTTTCTCAGAAATTCGGTAACAGTAGTACAGAAGGGCTCAGTTGAAACTCAGATAATCTTTCCACCAAAGCAAACAAGGAGTCAGGAAGCTGGAGGGAGTATCCAGTTAATGAGGAATTTTGCTAACTTTCACACCGAGCTTGTTTGAACTCTTCTTACATTTCTCACCTTGCATACAATAAATGAAGGTCTTACTGTTCATCTCATCATTATTGTCCCACAGATAAGCAAAAAAGAATGGTCTTTCATAAGAGAATAAAGCCACCTGAATGTTCAAAATTAGGATTATATAAACTGTGGCCTTTGTTCCTCTCTTTTTTTGGTATTAGTATAATCTGACTTGTCAATCAAAGCCATCTGCCAGCATGCTGCCACCATTCAGTGAGTTGACCCCAGAAGAGGAAGCAGTGTATATGTGTCAATGCAGTGAAGGGTCCAAATTCATTAAAAGAGTCACAGTTGCTTAGTATAAGCCTCCAGATGTGTGGAGATGCAGCTACACAGCTTGTGGGCACAGGCACATATCTGCAGAAATGCCCACTGTGTGCCTGGACATCTATTTGGGATCTCTAGATTGGCATCCCATGGTGCTATGTGTATACAGTCTTTGATTTTATGCTCCACACAGTACAGATGTCTTTTTTGTCTGTTTTCAATGAAAGACTAAAAATGCTTATGGGTACCTTGAAATCAGTATTTATGATGGTAGTATAGTACTAAGTCCACAAGTTTGAAAATTGACCTCTGGATTGCATGAATAATACATCACTTTCTAACAATACTGGAGCTGGAGATGATATTACAACCAAATGTTAAAAACCTTCAGATGATTAGCCAATATGATGCAGATGTTGGCAAACTGTGGGGCAAAAGTGATGAAACCTGAAGGAAGGTGTGAGGTGTTCTGGAGTGTTATCTCACCCAAACATCACAGGTGCCCAGGAATAGGGGAAATGAAAATAAGCAACTGATCTTCATGGCATGAACCTTCTCAGACCATACAGAAACATCTCATTTTCTGATAGAAAAGTGTCTTCGAGACCATATAGTGACAGTCTCTCTTTAGCCCCACAGTCACTGCATTACTACCAGGAACAAGAAGTGGTTCCTTGATTTACACTATCCCTTGGGAGGATCTGAAAATATACCAGTCCTCTGATTCTTATGTGGACTTTTGCACAATAAATGCCCAACAGTTAAGAACAGGCTGTCATTTGCTTACAAGCAGCTCCCGTGGCATGATATTCTAGTAGTCAATCTGTTTACTTTTTATTGCTTTGCATACTTAGGAGAGAAGCATTTAATTGCATGAATTGGCACATGTTCTTCAAACCCTCCAGCATATGAAACAGAAGACCTTTCTTGAATTGACTACCACAATAAAAAGGAAGGCAAGCTTATATTTTTCCTCCCAACTGATTGAACAATAAGAATACTCCTCAGTAACGGGAATTTCAAGATGTGGGGAAAACACTTGTTAAAGTTTGCTAATATAAAATTATGGTGCATTATTCCAGATTAACACCATGCTATCTCTTTTTAAGCTTGGCTTGGGATGGAAAAGATGGAAAAAGCAATGCACAAACTAGTGATCTACGTAGATTATGAGGAATACCAGTTTCCATCAGGACTGCAAAGCAACATTTTTACCCCTGCAAGTAATGATATCTTTAACACAGTAAAATAAACTTTTATAGAATGTTATAATAATGACAACAACAATAATGATAACAATAATAATAACAAAAATGAAGAAACAATAATGCATAATAATAATTAGTGTGGAAAGCTAACCTGAAAGAATATATGCTATATTTTATAAATTTCTGCAACAGTTTTGAAACCCTGAAAAGCTGGGTTTATCATGGAAATGCTGGCAGACCTGTAACCGTACTGGTGTGAATGTGGCTGCTATAATGAGAGAAACTATTGCTTAGAACGAGGACAAGTATATTCTTCTCTGAGCTTCTACAGTCCCTACACCCCTGGAGTACCATTCGAGACAATGATGAACCGTGGTCTCAATTCCCTTATTAGCTGTAAGACCTAAAAATTATATGTGCAATTAAAAGGCAAAATGCTGATATTACTCATAAGAAGCACTTTGTACATTAGCAAGGTACGAAAGTCTGCTGACACTTTGCAACAGAGAGAGTCAGCAGGGCAGAAGATTAATAGAGCCTCATAAATTTGCAGGGTGAAGCATTAGATGGGGCAGAATAATCATGTTGTGTTAGAGATAAATAAAAGGCATGGTCATCATGACAAAACATTTAACAAGGAATATGTTCCCTTCTTTTAGACAATTTGCTGGGCTAGCATAAGGACACTTTATGTAACTACATATAATTACCTCACAGCAGCTCCAGCTAGTATTGCAAAGACCTTCTAGCATTTCAGGCAGAATATTGTCAAGAAGAAGCCTTTTAAAATGAAATATATTTCCTTGCTTTCCTTTTAGGTTTTTTTGGGGGTTTTTTGTTGGTTTTTTTTTTTTTTTTCCTACAATACATTCCTGTCCACTCTTTTGAGCTACAGGTTTGTCCAAAGAAATGCCAGTTCTTCTAAATCTTTCTCACTCTTTTGAGCTAAGCTCTTCTTGGCTTTTCAAGAGAAGACAAAAAGAGAAAACAAACTGCTTCTATCAATTTGTATTCACATGCTATTTCTCCTCGAGTCTAAGAAAGGCTCTTCATTTTATTTTGAGAGAAATACTGGACTGAGAAATCTGCGGCACAATTTTGTCACAAGCTATCCTGCTTTAATTTCCAGAAATGGAGGAACAGTGTTCATTTCAGGAAAGTGTAAACATTCAGAAATGAGCACAATAGGAATTAAAAAACAAACTAGGAACCAAGTGCCACCAGTCTGCCAAACTTTATTTTGTCAAAAATATATTCCATGTTCTGTGGTAACTCAAAATGAAAATGTTCAGAATTATGTGAATTATCTGAAATGATATTTCCAGTGCTTTTTGCTTTCAGACTGACTGAACTCAGAGCTGAATATTTGCATAAGAATGAGAAAACAATGGGGGAGAATCGTTAAACAAACCAGATTAAATGTAAAAACATAAGCAAATATAATAACAAATATTGTGATGCAGTGACAAATGCATACCCAAAGTGATAGAGGGCTGGTGTTTGGAAGAGGAAAGGAGGGGAAGCTGGTGTGACTGTGAATATTTTTTTGATGGGGAAGAAGAGCAAGTGATCTCTATTCTTATGTTAGATTGCTTTAAGTGGGATAAACCCTAGTGAGATTTTTTTTTTCTTATTTCTTTTTTTGTTGTTTTTATTTTGAACAAGGACGCAGTATGACCATTCCTTATGTGTTGCTAAAAAACTTGATGTTAAAAAGAAAGAGAGGCACAATCTGATTTTTCACACGTGTTCGTATGGATAGTGTCTGTTTTCTAACACACACATTTGTATAATGGCTGTCTCATCCTGTCCAGTACTACCCTTGCTAGCAAGATGTTTCACACCTAAATCTGATATACATGTAGGTGACAGCTATGCTTTTTATTGTACCAACAAGTCATAGGAAATAAATATCACAAAGGCTGTGATTTTTCCACACTTCAAGTTTTTAAAGGTTACTTTATAAAAATGAAATTCTGGTCTAATCCAAATGAAGTTGTATTTATTCCAACTTTTTTTTTACCTGCCTACTTCTTTGTGAGGTACTGTGCTTTTTTTACTAACTGTATGAGAATGAGAAGGTTACACACAGTCAGGGGTAGGAAGTCATCAGGACTGTTTGATCACCAGCTGAACTCAGTTCCCTAATGCGTTTGTTCACATTTTCAGGAAAAATATCTTGATGGGTTTATGTAGGTAACCCATCTTGATGGGTTATGGTAGTGGTGGTGAGAGGGGGGTTAGAGAGAACTCAGAATTGCTTGAATTGCATTTGAAATTTGAAGGGTGTTGTGAAACAGTTCCATGGGCTCTGTAAAATGAAGGTGCTCTAATACTGGCAATTTAATCCTTGCAGAAGCGATCCTACTGGTAATCAGTAAGAAAAGTCTATTCAGATTTCATCCATGATGGGGTAGAATTTGACCTCAAAAAAAGCATTGAGGTTCTTAAGGGAATCTGCAGTCTTAGAAAGAATTTGCAACACCTTCCTATACAAGGATTATAATAAGCATAATCCATTGTAGCAAAATGCTTACTCAGGAAAGCTTAAAATAATGAAAAGTACTCTCCCAAAACAAGGGGATAGAGCACATTATTATTGTAAGATAAGTTTTGTTCCTCAGTGATGCTGTCTTTCCGAAGTTTTTGAGGAAGCAGCCAAAGTATTCTAGCACTCTTTTAGGAAGGTTTTTGCTTTTAGAGACATTTAATATTATGCATCCTCTGCACAAGTACCTAGGGGACAGAGCATTGTGTTTTTCTTTCTAATGAAATTACATGTGTATTAAATTCATTGACATTTTCACCTGCTAAATGCATATAAAGAGGAGAGGTTCTGTGACGTGACTATGTTTGTCTGGTCTTAGGTCTTTGATGTGGTCTTTGATCTTTAAAAAAGGGGAAAAAGTAAAACACTTTTTTTTGCTCAAAGAAAGTTTGAAATCACAAAAATAAAAATATAGCCTTTTAACCAAGCCGGAAAAAACTTCCTGTTTTGCAACTTAGCTCTGAATCTGTATTTACCATTATTGGTAAATAGCAAACATTTTTAAAAGGCTTTTTTAAATTTATGTACTAAATAATGCACCCTTACTTGGGGAATTAATGCAGTGTAGATTTATTACAAGTGACATTAAAGAATAACTATAACCATTTACATTTTAAATAAGGTTGTTATGCTAACTATAATTAGAGAATGTGTTGATCTACTTTTTCTGAAGACTGCTGGCAAAAAGCCTCCTTGAAAAATAATATGATGTTCCATTTGTAGACAACTGAATGCTTTCTTTTCAGAGAGCGGATGTTGTTCAGGCAAAAAAGTCAGCACTAGGTCTCTGGAGATGCTTCAAATTCTGGAGATGCTTCAAATTTAATTGTTTTGATAAAGCACTTGGAGAAGTAGGAGATATTTTTTGGAAGTTTACAACTAGGAAACTAGGAAACTAAGAAACATCAGTAGGAGACTTCCTAGCCTGGTACAGCCCTCGGATTATTATCCATTACTGCTCTTCCATGTGAGTGGCAATGAAACTGGAATGTGTAGTCCAAGGGAGCTAAAAAGTGACTTCAGGGCCTTGGGAAAGATAGTAAAGGAATCTGGAGCACTGGTCATTTTTATCTCTCCTTCCAATTGCTGGCAGTGACATTGGAAGAAACAGACTCACAGACTCTCACAGTCTGTTAATATGTACCCCGTGGCTGCTGTCACTGACACAATTTTGGGGTTATCAATAATGAGATGGCCTAGAAGGCATCAGGCAACCCCCAGGGGCTTATACAGGCTGGAGGCTGAAGGGATTGAGAGCAGCCCTGCAGAGAAGTACTTGGGGATGATGTGGGATGAAAAGCCAGACATGAGAAAACTATGTGAGCTCACAGCCCAGAAAACCAACCATACCCTTATCTACATCAAAGGAGGTGATTTTCCCACTTCGTTCTCATGAGACCCTACCTGGAGAACTGTGTTCAGCTCTGGAGCCATCAGTAAAGAAAAGACACAGACCTGTGGAAGCAGGTCCAGAGGAAGGCCAAGAGAATGATCATAGGGATGGCACCTCTCCTATGAGGAAAGGCTGGAGACGAGAAGGCTCTGGGGAGACCTTACTGCAGCCTTTCAGTCCTTAAAAAAGGCATATAAGAAAGATGGGGAAAGACTTTGTAGCAGGACTTGTTGCAGCAAGACAGGGGTAAAGGTTTTAAACTTTTTTTCCTCAGACTACGTATAAGGAAGACATTTCTTATGATGAGGGTGGTGAAACACTGGAACAGATTACCCAGAGAAATAGTAGATGCCCTATTCCTGGAAACATTCAAGACCAGGCTGGGTAGGGCTCTGAGCAACCTGACCTAGTTGAAGATGTCCCTGCTTATTGTAGAGATTTGGACTAGATGACTGCTGAAGGTTCTTCCAACCCAAACTCTTCTGTGATTCTACGACTCTAACTACAGAGTAAAATTGAGAATCAGCTTTGCTAGAGTGGTTTGCAGCATCGGGGAATTAAAGAACAAACCAATGCTGGCCATACCTGAGTTATCATAAAAAAGATGGATTCTCAGGTTTTTCAAGTGCTTGGGAGTGTTTTTAGTATTCAAAGGTCCTGAGTTCTAAACTGTAGATTCAGACTCAAATTTCATGTAAGATGTCAAATCTAAGGGTTTCTGTAGAATCTAATATCTGAAATGACACCTGAGCATTATTTTTATTACAAGGCTGGAAATGTTTTTGGTTTGTCAGTTTCTCAACCAGATCTCTCAACCAGAGGACAATTGCCCTTGAAGCAAAAGAATGTTTTTTAGGTATTCATGCTGCTACTGTTATGGAGACAACTTAGACTTTTTTTCCAGGGATTTTTAACTTAAGAGTGTTGAAGTCTGTTAGACAGGACGGAGTCTGGCTCTGAAGTCCAGTTTCTGGCAGGAACTGCCTGAATATCTTGTCAGTTCTATCAGATTACTGTATTTTAAATTATATCATTGTTGGATAAAAATCCCCAAAGTTGGACAGAAATCTCTATTTCTTTCTCTTTCTTTAAAATTTCCTCTACTTTTTTTACTTGTTCTTATCCTAATAATTATAAAAACACTAAGGTTGTTAAAGTCATATAAATAAACCAGTATAGCCCATCTCTGAAGCAAGGGAAAAGTTTTTCACTAAGGATACTAAAATATTTGTTGTGAAAAATGTAGTTGAGAAGCATTTTGTCTTGAATAAATTGTATGTGAATATGTTTTTCAAATAACTATGGTAATTTGTTTTTACTCCTTAACAAATACATTCTTCAAATATATTTGCTAGTATTTGAACTGAGAGCACTTTGGGCAAACTCTCACATAATGGATTTGGATTAATAATTTGAGTAAATAAATCTCATTGATGAAAACACTACAAAGAAATAAAATAGATGACTTTTCATTCCAGCAGAGAAAAAAAAAAAAAAAAAAATCCATTTATATCACACTCTCAGCTCTGCAAGAAACATTTCCTCTGATGCTAGGGAGAATTAACTGCACTCTAATTATGGTTGTCTGAAGTTGCTGTGGAGAACTCACTTCAAGGAACAATGCCTTTTTAGGGAAGCAGAAGCTTAGATGTTGTGGAACGTAATCACAGAAGCTAATTCAGACCTAAATGTCAGGATTCCAGGATTTTCTAGATTTTTCTCTTAGGTTCGGAAGAAACCCCAAACTGTCCTAGGACTCAACACATAAGTTCTGTCAGCACTGACGAAGGGGAGCAGCAAACATAAGCACAACCATTGGTGGGCATGGCTTTCCAATCTTTGCTGCAGACCAATTTTACCTTTGAGTGAAGCAGGAATAAGTGGCACTAATTTCAGTGGAAGCAATTTCAAATTATGCAAGGGCTGTAACTTGCTTTCTGCCATGAGCTGAAGTAATGGGACACAATTTACTTCTTCAGTTTACACTTATTGCCAAATCAACAGAAGTTATACTATTTAAATGCCCTTTTGACCAGCTACCAACACCATTTACATGACTGCTTTATCTGCCACAGTGACCTCTAAACCTCTCTTTCTTGGTCAGTGTTCATTCATCTGCATTTACTGAACAAGGCAAAAATAGTAGTTACATTACTATTTATTTGCATATAGATTTATTTATTGATTTGCCAGAGGTAGCTGACAAGAAGCAATCTTACTGACAGATAAATTGAATTAGTCATTGGTAGCTCAGCCATAAAGACCTTGCTTAGTGGGTGTTACCTATTTAAGAGTCAGTTTTATTTCTTATATTTCAGTAGTTTATCCTTTACTGCATGGACAAAGCCTTTATTGTATATCATCAGAATATATAAAGATAATATTAAAGCATGATATTACAATAGAAAAAAAGAAATTTTACATTTACAGCATGGTTAGCAAAACCTTAATAGTATCTGATTACAAGATAACCCCTGTACAAGATAATCCCTGGAAAAAATTCCAATGTTTGCATTCTTTTCTAGATTAAGTTCTCACTGAAGGAAGTGTGTTTTCCTTGAAAAAGTCTGAATAAGAACTCTGGGACACTATCCTTTATGGCTGATTGATTCAGTGTTTTTCAGCAGGTGATCAAGGGCTGACAAATTAGTTCCAAACAAATGAAAGAATGAAGGAATCTTCACAGGGAAAATAATCTCTCTCCTTCTGTCTCTCATTCTCTCATGAATACCTAGGCTCAATTAGTAAACGGGAAAAATGTGAAGTGTTTAAAGATTTTAGAAAGTGTTAATTGATACCAATGTCATATTAGTGATTCAGAAAAAGAATATACATTGAAAGATGTAATAACTGGATATCTGACCCCCCAACTCTATTTTGAATATCTCCCCTTATTTTTTCTTTCCTTTTCCTTTTAAGAAATAAGTTATTGTACAAACCAACTTGTTTTCTAAACCCATGAATTTTAGCAGTCATTAAGTGGTGTTATTTGCATTGGTAGTTCTACAGAACATAATGACCATGATTACGGTAAATGTAAATGCAATTCAGGATATAGGTGTACTATACTTGCACTAAGAATCTGCTTCTGCAGCAATCTTATGCATGTGTGTGGTAGAGATGAACCACGGTTTTCTATGGCTGTGGGATAAAGTGAATCAGGTGTGCAAAGCTGGTAGTTCTTGTTGATAAGACCTCAAATGCAAATCTGCAAAAAATGTACAGATTCCCTTGTTTGGTTGTCTTGCAAGGACTCAGTCCTAGAATTCCTTTACTTCCATCCAGGCCTAAAGCAGATGCAACACATTGGTGGCTGGAAATAGAAGGTAGAAAATTTGTATTGAAACTTAAGGTTTGAGATAAAAAACTTGGAAAAAAATCTTTTTGCACATGTATTCAATGATTTATCCTTTATCCTTTACTTATTAACTTTTTCAGCCTGTCAATATGAAGAATTTTCACAGGGGTAAAAGACAGAGCAGAAGTCAGAGTATAGCTGTGTGCTTTGAGCTAATTTCTAAGGAAAAGGAGCAAAAAAAGTGCATTAGTGTTTCATGGGACTACTGGCTTTGGAGAGTGTGACAAAAATTAACTAAACTTAGGGATTCAGTTACGTCAATATTTTGTCAAGGTGAACTGAGGCAGCAAAGATGGAGTTAGCATCACTTTTCAGAAATCAAAATTTGACATGACTTCTCATGGTAGTATGTGCTGTTTAAGATGGCAATTCTTATGTGGAAATGAGGTTTTATTCTTTTGCAAGCTTTATATTTTATAGTTCATCTTAAGTATTCCTGGTTTTACTGTTTCGCTGACGGAGTATGGCATGGAGTTGACTTAAACCCTGGCAAAAGGAAGGGAGCCTCTGGCCAGCCAGGCACACCTCCTCCTGCTCATTTCCCCAGTCTTCAAAGCCAGGTGCCAAGAGCCCCCCTAGACACAGGCCTGGTGGTGCCAGTAACGTCTTTCATTCAGTAAATACTACTTCCCATGTTGTCTGGGCAGGTGGTGGATACCACTGAAGCTATAAAATACACAATAAAACCATACAACATACTTGTATAAGTTATACACATGTACTTGTATAAGTTATACATACATACTTGTATATGTTATGTGTTACACAACATATATGTTATATATTATATGTTATACATATATGTTATATGTTATACATATGCTATATGTTATACAAAAGTCATCAGGTGGTTCCAGGCATGAATATAAAGGCTAGAAAATGCCAGGATCAGATGAGATGGAAGTCCATATTGTCCACTTCCCGGTTCCCAATTATGATGCTTAGGGCAGAGCATCCAAACTGCATAATCAAGTACCTACATTTTAGAAGGAATGTGATTTCAGCCTTCCGCAAACTGCAGTTCAGGTTGTTCACGAAAACTGGACCTGAAAGTAGTTTGGTCATATGATTAACTTGCTCTCTACCCAAGTTCAAGAGGCTGTGCTCAGTGCCAAAACCCTGACTACAAAACCTAATCTTGTTTAAACTAAGGGAAATATTTATGCACTTTGTGGTGAAACTGGTGGTCCTGATTCACCGTTCATCAAAATCAGATGGCTGTCTGGATACTGCATCTCCTGTGCACAGTTATTTCCTTGGGATCTGGACTTGGTCAAAGGCACTACCATTTTGAGAAACAGATCCAACCTCACTCCTTTCAGGACCTTCTTTAATCGACACTTGTGGGGGTGAACCAAAGCTCAATGGAGTGGATGAAAATAACTTAATAACTTTGCCTAGCTTTGTGTTAAACCTTTGAAGCTGACATCTGTTCATGTACATGGCATCTTTTCAAGTTGAGAAACAGCTCTGATCATATATCTGAAGGCAGAGATAGATTGAATTCACTAGAGCTGGAAATTACTGGTAAGAACCAGAGGCAAAAACTAGAAAATACTGTATTCACTCCAAAAATGATCAGCTTTCATAGTATCTGAAAGTTTTTTAAACCCAGTATATACGTTTCTCATGGACCAATGAATTTCAAAAAGGAGCCAGAAGGCAGAGGGCATTTCTTGAAGGCAGAAATGCCCACAGAGTGCGTGATTTAACAGTGCAGAAGTAACCAAAGCACCTCCCAACTTGAGAAAGGGGGTATAAATTCTGCATCCCAAGTAATCAATTGAAGGAATACTTATCACCAGGATTTTGGCTTTTTTCAAATAAGACTAGCTAATCTCCTTTGTTAAAGTTGTTCTACTTTGTAAAAATAATGAACTGTTTGCTAAAGCAGCGGCTTCAATGCTGGTCTCCTATATCCCAAATGAGTTCTGTAAATGCTGGGTTACAGAGTCAATTTCTCCCTCATGCTTTGGCTCAATTAATTTTTAATTATTTTTTAAACAAAACAAACCATTTTACAAAAAATGGTCTGAGTCCTTGAAATACTTCAATAAAAATGTTCATGTCGCTCTTACTAATCCAAGAAGTCAGTTAGAGAACAAGCCATACTTTTGGGTTGTTTTGGGGAGGATTCTAAGCAAAGAAACTCAAGCTTTTAATAAGCTCCTTTTACAACAGCATTTATACCCAGCGAAATGCTGCTAACAACATTTAGGCTTTAAACCTGCAAGGACCTGGCTCTTTGCCAGGACCTGAAGACATGAAACGGGACTTGTATGCAAGAAAGTCTGTCTGTTTTCTCCAATTATATCTGAAGATCTAATGAAGGATATGACTTCTCATTACAAACTTTTCCTTGTTTAACTCTAGGCTTTGAAAGTAGTCTCCTTGGGTTTAATTACAGCATGTAAATTTGAGCACACATATCGCTCTTCGCAGGATCAAGGCCTCAGCAATTACCAGGGCAGGTCAGGTATTAAAAATTGCCGTGATTCCTTAGCACAGCTCCTCAAATGGGTTGATCTGTTCTGTCATATTTTCATGCACAGGTATGCAACACCTTGTAAAAAAGGTAAGAATCCTTCTTGGCTGGATCAATGGAGAAGCAAGGAAATCAGCCCAGGCTGATACAGCAGGCAGTGGAGTATAGGCGCTGGATTGCCAGTCTTGAGCCCCATCCACTGTGGGTGGACGCTGCTTTTTCAGACTCATCCGCTGCTCTTCCAGTCTTTATTTGGAAACACTGTTAGTTCTGAGGCTCTTAAATGTAGGCTTTCAACAGCTGGCACTTCTCCAGTTGAGCACTCGTTTTTCACACAAACAGCTCTCATTTTTAAGTATTGATGTGCAGAGTTAGCCTCACTGGTGCCAGCTCAATTCCTACTCAATTCCTGCTATTGTATTTAAAGCTTTGATTATTGTCAAGTGCTATTGAGGGTTTCCGGTGAACCTGTAAAAATCCTCTTAATCAATCTACTCTGGCTGTACGCTGTTCACAGCTCTGATTAAATGCATTGCAGGTGTACTGTACAAGTATGCAAATACCAATCAATTTCTCTATCTATAATGTATATGTGTAAGTACATTTTTACATCCATATGTGGACATATATAGCACACAAAGCACATGAAAGCGTTTATAACCTCAAAGAGCATCACCATATTGCAGAAGAAGTAACAGCATGTAACTCATTGTGTTAAAGCAGTCACAACCACACTGTTCACATCAGTATTAACCTGATTGTTCCATTCTATTTCTGTTGAATAATTGTTTAATAATAGGATACATCCAAATTGTCAGACTACTGGCCCAATTCCAGTGCTACTAGCTGCCATCGTTCTGTATTAGGACACATTTGAATTAGTTTGCAGACAGTCAATACTTTCTTTATATGATTTTAAATTGTGATAATTTCATTTTAGACTCTCTTGCAGATCTTGCAGTGCAGATCAATATATTTGACCATTATATCTCATCAAAGCACTCTAATTCCTTTCTACCTTGGAGAGGCTAAAATGAACAATTAGCAAAAGATAGTCCAGCTAGTATTATATATACTGTTTTGAGGTTAGGGGTTTTTTATCTTGAGAAGTTTTGATGTTTTAGGCCAGGAAGAGAGCAAAGAAATTGAAATTAGAGTTTGCAGCTTCTCAGTTGATGCATTTCAGGTAAATACATTTGTACAAGTCTTTCTCTTATATCATGGACTTTTCTTTCACAGAAAGATGGGGAGGACATAAAATGTTTTATACTGGCACTTATTAGAATAATGGGGCAGAATTTCAGTGCCTTGAACCCACAGAATAATAATATCAGATGCATTTTCTCTCTGTGGGAGTGTCGAATTTTGTCTCTTTGTCTCCTTTTCTTAATACTCTAGGTGGGAATGGGGACACAGACTGTTAGAATTGGACCTGTCAAAATAGCTCTCCAGTAAAACTGCTAGTGTTTTCAGCTGTGCAAGGTTAAACATAGCAGTCTCACCAACTCATAGCACCTTAGGAAGACCTATGAAGTCTGACCTATGGTGTCTGTCACGATTATTTCTAGTCAGCCATTTAACAACATGCAAAATATACGGAGGTTCAAAAATGTCTTTTAGTAGACAGCTGCTGTTCTATTGTAGAGTATTTGTTTAAAATGTTTTGCTGCTAGAATTTTTATAGATGTATAAAATACCATTTTCATAGTCTGTAGTAAAATGCAAAATATGTTCTATATATTTCTTGTAACATTATTATGCTTATTATTCAAAACATATACACATTATTTATATGATAAATAACATGTTTTGGCCAATATAATATAATGAAGAATAGTTTAAAAAAAGATTATGGAACCTGCATTTGAGATTTCAAAGCTTATTGTTCACTTGCTAATAAAAGTCATTGAGTTTTGTACAAGGCAGACTTTTCCTGAGAGTTGATGGGTTGAAGATTTTAGGGATTTTCCAATTATTGTTCCTTACTGATACTCAGTAGGATATTTGCCTGAATAAGTAGTATAGGATAACGCCTTTACTCATACAGTGTAGGTGTACAGCTCACAGGTTGCTACCACAGAAAATATACCACATGAAATTAGCTATGTGAACTGTTGAATTTTGATGACATAGCTGTGCGCATGTGTGAGAAAACAGCATCTTCTGCTGAAGCGTTTGCATTTCATTATTTGGATGATCATTTTAGAGTGATACAAAGTATCTCAATTTCACATTAGGCTGCTATTATTGAACCATTATTTGGCATGACGCTAATAGCTTCCATTTTCTTAATAGCTTTTAGCAAACCAGTAAGCTCTTAGCGGCAATATTTGTCCTTCAGGTTGCAGCCGTATGGTTTTTGCTGTCATCATGTAAAAACAACAAAAATAAAGTCTGAGAGGTATCATTCTTGTTCTTTTAAACATTTGTTTCTTCCCTGTAGTTTGTTGCCCATGCTTGCAGATGGGTATGTTCAGTACATCAGGACAATCTCCTGCGGCACTCCTCACACCACTGCTTGCAGCAGCCCTGTGGTGGGCTGTACGGCACCACTGTTCCCTTTGCATTTGAATGCAGAAGGTTTGCACTATCTCCACACTGCAGATAGCTCTGGAGCCAGTGGCATGCTCTTTTCAGCTATCTTGCAGGCTGGTTTAATGATCACCTAAATTGTTCTTTGGAAGAACTTGCATCACTTCACTAGCTAGGATGATAAGCTTGACTTTGACAGTGGCCTCCAAGATGCCTAGGTTAAGTTAGCCAAATACCACTATTACCACTTAAAACTTCACTGCAGTTATCACTGAAATATGATCCAGTTCCTCTTCCGTATTGCCTTTAAATCAAGATTACCATGGTGAAAATGCCACAGATATTAAGCCAAGTTAACTAGGTCTGAAAGAATGTTCTAACAATTATTTCTGGCCTAAAATTTAGTGAAAGGATGATTACTGAATTGCACATTTCTTGTTAAATCACAATTTTGTTTTTCTTTCTCCTCTTTGAAGTTGGGTGTATGTCCCTCTGCGGATGTTAGTGGTACACCAAAGAGGATCCAGTGAAAATTCAAACAAAGCATGGGTTTTCAACAAGGTTGAAAAGTCAGTTATGTAGGATAAAAACTCCAACCAGTTTTGCCCCATGTTCCATTATCATTGGAACATTTCCAGGTTCTTTATTCGTTAACAGCAGTTTGATCAAACACCTGTTTTCCTTGCATATGTGCAGTAAATGGATTTTGTATGTTGGAAAATTAAGATTTCTTTTTTTTTTTTTAATATACTGTTTGAGATTTAGTTCCACGAGTTATTGTAAATCTCTCTTTTAAGAGAATTCATGTTCTGGGTAAAAGATTTGGAATGTTAGCCAATTAGAACTGAAGACTCAAGTAAAAGTGCAGTGCTTTCTCTTTGGAAAACTTTTTTTCTTTCCAAAAAGTTAGGCAGGAAAATATTAGTTACACAAGAATAATGGACAAGTTATAATTTGACAGTATTTTGAGAGAGAAGATCATGGAATTAGACTTTTTATGTGTGTTTTTTTCCTTTCCTATATTTTAACAAATCTTAAAGCTCAGGCAGGGACTCAGGCATAGAACATCTTCAGGTGAATTTTGAAGGTGTGAGGCACGGTGAGAATATTAAGATTTTTAACTATTTGCTACAGTTCTTGAAGTTACTTGCATAGGCGTATTCAGTAGAGTTTTGCAGTCTGTGTAGTCTCAGGGACGTATTGGTGTAATTCACTGAATAAAAATAGTTTTAATGGCTTTCTTTCCTCCCTCTGTGTTAGCAATTCAGATTCCAAATCCCAAGGATCATAGTTTAACTTGTAGATTCCAGATTAGTTATACACATTTGGCTGCCACAAAAACTTCTCTTTACTTTTAGAAGGAATAAAATCTGTCTAGGATCACCAGAATTTAGTACTCATTCTCTCTTTTTGACTTACTTTTCATGGTAACTTTCAAGTTACCGTGGAGTTTATACAGTTGTAGGTTATAATCTTCAACCTAATATTCTAGTTTCTATCATTTTCATTGCTAAGATTGTAAATTATTTGCCTCAGAACTCAAAACGCATCCTTTAATCTTTTGATTTTGCTTTCAACTACTGGAAGATAATGGAACACTTTGTTTTTCTGCAGATGTGGAAGGATATCTGGCAGAGCATGAATTTATTTTAAAAATAAGAATTTTTTCTTACCCTCCACAGCTGTAGGTGCTGATATTTTTCAGGCTGAGCTGATGTTTTCTTCAATTAAAACATTAGTGGAGTGGAATTTGAGAAGTGCTGCATTGGAAGTGCATGTTACACTTATCTACCATTTCTACTTGTGCTAAAAAATATCTATTAATATTAGAAAGTTGTAGTTAGAAAGATTGATCTCATTTCTTTTACATGGGGTAATTCCTATGCAATGTCTTCTCTGCTAGACACCAAGGAACTTATTCAGCTGAACTTCAAGGCCAGGTTGTACATAGCCTTGGGTGGCACTGTTTTGTGGGAGGTGTCCCTGCCCATGGCAGGGGGGTTGGAACTAGATGATCTTAAGGTCCTTTCCAACCTTAACTATTCTATGGTTCTATGATTCTGCAGAGCATCAAAACCCAAGATGTAAACTTTAGGGGATGTGCTCATCACTTTAGTTTGTGAAGGCAGTTGCACACTAGGGCATAGTTTCACAGTGTGTTTTTTAAAACTCCTAATCATCTAAAAACTTAACACTTTGTACTGTTCTCTTTTCTTGTGTGCTTAGATTGAGCATCCAAACATTATCCATCCAAAGATCCAGATTCTACTAAGCCACTTCTGAAACTGATTTGGTCCTTTTGTGGATCTCAAATGTTAACAGCAACTTGCCATTGCTAGTTTTTTTACTTCTTGAGAGCTGATGTGTAGGAGAAAAGCGAATTATTATCATCAGAACAATTTATATACCCATGCTAACTGAGTCAACAGCAAGAATTAAGTTAATTTCTTTCACTTTCTGAAAATATGACAGTCAGTGGAGGTGCCTGTCCCTACAAAGACTCCTTTTCTACTTCTGTATTTTGAAGTTCAACAGCACAATTGACACAGCTATATATAAATAAATTGCAATATTTTGTCCACAGAGGAAAGGAATGAGGAAATAATTGTGCATAAGAGATACTTGCGACATTTAACAGATCACCAAGACACCATGGCAATCCTAGTGAGGAACATGGCATATGTTCTCAGTATGACAGAGTAATAAATAAGTATTGCAAAAATGAAGAGAAGAAATCAAAAGGTCTTTAAAATAAAGAGCATTTCTCATGCTAAAAGTCAAATTTTGTCTGAGGAAATCATAAGCTGTTTTTTTCTCTTTTAAGCCAACCAGCATTGTGTAATGAGCTTGGTGCATGTTATGGAAATCTGTTTCTTGTAACAGGAACTGCAGGATACAGTAGGCCTGTGGACCATTTTTGTATTGCAAATCCTCGGTTCCTGAAGGGGAAATATACAACTTTTTTTAACAAGGAACAGAAAACTAGTCAGAGAGAGACCATGAAATGAAGTATCTTGTACTCTTTTATGTGCACTTGAGAATCTGATTCATCAGCATTTTAACAGGAGAGGTATTAGTAACAAAAATTACCTATTCAGCATTCATTTTTGCCTCATGATTTTCACACATGAACATATTATAGCTAACAAAAAATGACCATTCTTGTAAATACTATTCATTTAGTAGCTTTTCATTATCCATGGGTATTAATGAAACACAAGCTACTGTTTTGCATCCAAGTATTTCTGAGGAAGTTTCTACCTTATAAATTCCAGTGGCATGAAGCTGCCGTTTTTAGTGTTCAGTGACCTTGTGCGGTGGTGGCTCTGCTTTTTGGAGAGTGAAATAGATTTTCCTAATTGTGGCATATGGAGCTCCAGAATGTGCCCCTTGACACCTGTCTGGTAACTTGATACTGTGTAGAGGCAAGGGAAAATGCTAAAGATGCAGCAACTTCAGAATGAGGTTGCGGGATGCAGATGTGAGTACTCAGCCTATGAAACGTTTCTTTGCCAGATGTGTCTGTTCTGTGAGAGTCAAACCAGAAGAAAGGGCTGAGTGTAAAATCTTGTGATATATTCTTAATGAGTCTTCTTTTTTTCTGCAGTAGGAAGGTTAGCAATGTATTTAATCCTCTGCTGTAGCTGAAATCAGATACTAATGTTGCTATATCCACCTCCATTCTGTTTATTGAGACTATTATTATTAATAATAATAATCATAATCAGAAAGCTTGTTTTGTTTAAGATAAATCATTTTATCCCCTAATAGAACTTCTCAAAATAGATAGCACAAGGGAAACTAAACTCTGAAAGGAATCCTTTAAAAAGGTTTCTTTAAAAAAAGTAATTTATGATCACTGTTGACAGGGTTTCTAAAATTGAAGTCACATTTTTTTTCTGAAGTTCCTCAGTGGCTTATGATCTTGCATGGTTCCTGCAGCAGTGAGTTAGGAGCTGTGGCTCCTGTGCTTAAAAGTGCTCAGATGCTTCTTACATTTAATGGGAGTCAGTGAATGAAGACAAAATCAGTTGTGTTTGAGTCTTACACATGTAACCATGAGTGATTTACCTCCCCAAATCTTTAAGTGAAGTTTATCTGCAAATGATTACTTCTTTCTCTCTTTCTCCTTCTTTGGGATGATGGTAGACAGAGTTTAGCCTAAAATTGATGATTTCTGGAGGGCTAAATTTAGGTCAAGATGAATTCTACTGTAACAGCATTTGCCCCTATGAATACATCTCATCTGAGCCAGCATATGTAGTTTCCATAGGCTCACAGGTTTTGCCCACTGACAAAATGTAGCTTCAATGTACCAAATTCCTCTCACACTTTGTCTTAGAGAAATGTCCTAGGCTTTCTCCTCAATACATAATAGATCTAAGTCTCACTCTGTGTCCTCCACATCCTGCAGCGCTTTTTTGAGTTTATGTTCTGATGATTTTTCTCACTAAGGGAAGCTCCCTCTGACTTTCAAGTTGTTAACACTCTTTTTGTAAGTATGTTCACACTTAATGAAATCTCTGAGTGCCTAATTTATAGATTTGTCTTTCTTGTTTAGGGCTGACTGTTTTCTCGGTATCCCTTTCTTGACCGTTTGAAGAGTCTGGTATTTTAGTTCATTTTCCTTTGTTTCATTTCAAGTGAGTTTGCTTCATTAAAAGGTTAGATTTTTCAAAAGCACCAGCATAGACCTTAATTACCATTTCTATTTCAAATAGTGTATTAGGTGAAAGACTGAGGTACATCTTGCCTATCTTGTCTGTCCCCAAATTACTTATGAAGGTCTAAACTAATTGAACACACTCCTTTTATTGTCAGTGAAGAAAGATATGAACTTCTGGACAATCTAAAGATAGACAGAATGAATCATAAAACATTAAATACTATCTATCTTAAACATCTATTTTAGGCTGGAAACACGAAGAAGTCTCCATTGTTTATGGGAGAAGCATAGAAACCCATCTAGGATAGCATGAACAGGTTTTTACTGGCTAAAGTTGGATAAGATGAATCACACAAGATATTTGTGTTGTATTTGGAAGCAGATACATAAGAAGAAAAAAAATCACAAACCAAACAATAGCCGAATTTCTTCCTCAGTGTTTTCACTCATTTCTCTTTATATTAGAATCATAGAAACATAGAATAGTTAGGGTTGGAAAGGACCTTAAGATCAACTCCCCTGCCATGGGCAGGAACACCTCCCACTAAACCATGCCACCCAAGGCTACGTACAACATGGCCTTGAACACCACCAGCAATGGAGCATTCACAACTTCCCTGGGAAACCCATTCCAGTGCCTCACCACCCTTACA